>NDGN011350340.1:0-28786 GCA_002564285.1 Tympanoctomys barrerae | reverse complement strand
CTCTCTGCCATGTGCCACTCTGCCTTGGAGCCAGCTGAGTATGGACTGAAACCTCCAGTAACTTTGAACTAAATAAAGCTTTCCGTTCTTCACTTTGGGTGTCAGGTATTTTATCCCAGCAATGAGAGAAGAGTAAGTGAGATAGTCACTTGGCTAGGAAAGTCAGGTGAAGATACCAAAGATGAGAAGCTATGTGAGGACATGCCCAGGCACCACTTTGCTGGCACCATGTGGAGCTAAGAAAAAGTGTGCAGGGGGAAAGAGCCTGTGCATCTCATTGCCACCCTCACAGCCATGCTGGGAGGTAAGAACCATGGCATAATTGTCCCAATTTCATAGAGCAAGTCAAAGCCCATGGTTCCACTGAGTGGTCTAGATACAGGTTGAATAGAGGGGTCTGCTCAATGGAGATGCTAGGCTGGTCCATTTTAATCCTTAATAGAACATATGTTGAAATGGATATAATAAAGGAAAGATCATCACTATAAGAGGTGTTTGGATCATCCTGTGTAGTTCCAAAGAAGAGAAGCGGGGCCTGACAGACCAAAGAACAATCATAGGACCTGGAGTCAGTACAAGTAACCCATTTCTCTTGATGTTTTCTAAAAGTAGAGTAAACTGGAAGAGGACACAATAGCCCCCATAATTCCTGGAGGGAACTGGGCCAAAGCTGGACGTCAGCTGCTCAGGTACACTATTGACGTTGCCACTCTCTCAGAGGAGTAGGACGGGTGGCTTCTGCATTCTCTCCCAAGCCTGAACTTCTATGGACCAGGAATTTGGCATTGCCCTCCCTCCCTTTGGAACCAGAAAGGATTTTCCCTACCCACAGGGCTGGAGGCATCCCCTCCAAGGAAGTCATTATGAAAGAAGGGAACCAAATGTCTTCCACCACATGAAGATGGGACGAAGAGGAATGTTCTCAGGTCATGTGACTTCTGCTGGACCTAAGGGAGACCTCCTCTCTTGTGAGCTGAGAGCATGCTGCTGAAGCACCCCTCTGGGTGCGCTCTCATGAGGAGAAGGTGCATACTCATGAGCCTCAGGGCTTTGCAGAAAGCAGAAGTGGAGGTGGGCAGGACTTCATGGCTTCTCAAAGATCCTGCCAGCCCCTTCCAGCTATAATTCTAAGATAAAACCATTAGAGGGCCCAGAGGCGGTTTAGCTTCATTTCTCCCATTCTGGTGATTGAACACATTTTTTTAAACCCTCTAAACCCTAAACCATAATTCTTTTACAGCAAAGGGAAAGACAGGACAGCCATGCAGGTTTGGAGCAAGGGAGTTGTGGGCAAGAGGTTAAAGGGAGAGGAAGGTCTGCTTGGATTGCGGTCGTCCTTTTTAGTTTGGGGTTGGAAGCGGGTGTTAAATGTGAAGTTTGATGACTGAACAAAAGCAGAGCAAAAAAGGAAAAAAGAATGCGAAAAAACTCGGACCTGCAGTCTTCTGATACACAGAAGGGAAACCCAAACTCGCTCATTATGGCACATATTTATGGCAGATCATAACATTAAATTACAACGCCACAGCCTCGGCCAGGACTGCGGAGCTCTTCCCATGTGCTTCCAATTAAGCGCGTTTGAAGTCGCTCTGGATATTTATTTGTAAGGGATTTACTGTGTAGAACGATTAAAGTTTGTTCTCGTTAGGAGTTTGGGGCTAGTGTGGGGGGTTGGTGAGATGGAAAGGGAACAAGTCAGCTGGAGCAAGGAGGGGACCGCAAGAGTTCCTCAAGTGGATATACGTATACGTTCTAAAGTGCACACAAACACACACACACACAAGGGCCCTTTGTTTGTAACATGGTGAGGGGCCCACAACTCCAACTATGATTTTGTTTATAGGAAATCCTTTATAATGCACGTTTAGTGTTTCCATATGGAATTCTCATAGGACGTTTCCCCGCGCTCCCTCCCCCTCCCCTTCTTTTATTTGGATAAGGCAAGAGAAAAAGGACTGTACATTCCAAAGATTCGTAGTCATTCCAGATCAAGTTCAATGGATTTTGGCAAGAGTTGAAAAACCCAGATGCAGGGCCTCAGCCTCCCGCTGAGCCGCCTCCAGCTGCGAACGTCTGGTGGAGGCACTTTGTAAAATCATGAAAACCCTATTAAATTCGTGAAATATGATATACTGTCGTTTCAGACTAACTTTCCATTGAACTGTCCACGAAGAGAGAATTTGGTTAACTTGCTGGGGAGGGGGGCGCCAAGGTGGGGCAGGGTTGTGAGGCGGGAGGGGCTGCAGGAAAGTGTGCGGGATGGGATTCTGCAGGGGTGCAGATTTCTGGTGCCAGATGCAAGGGCTGCTCAGACCCCCGTGCGGCCAGGTTTTGTCAAGGTTGATCTTCTCCGAAAAGGAGGTGGTGTCTGTGACTCTATTCCCAAGTTGGTGAACATCGTACTGTGACCAGTTTAACGCGGGGCTGATTAGTTTCAGAACCCGGGAGACTCCAGCAATCCTTGGCAGACATGGAGGTTCCGCCCTTTCTCCCCCTAGTTTTATAACTCAGGGATCAAGGAGAGGGAGGGAGGGACCAAGAGAGGGAGGGAGGGAAAGAACGAGGAAGGGAGAGAGAGAGAGGGAGAATAAGACTTGCTCAAGGCCCAGCAAATTGAAAACCCAGGGCTCTGAAATGCTAGCCTGGTTCTTTCCCAGAGAACACACCACCCCTACCTCCCTGCCTAAGTGAGAAGAGACCTCGCTGTGGGCAGCGGCTCTTTGCCTCAGACCAGAGCTGCTGACAGCATGGTTTCTGCAAGAACTCACAGGCTCAGGCTCTCCCCACTGCTCAGCTCTGGAATGGTCCATTCTAAGAGAAGTTGGGGGCTCTTCTGGATCATAATTTACATTGTAAAACTATTGCATGTTGATTTTTAAACACAACTAAGTGAGTTCTTGGAGGCAAACTGCTTCTGCTTTCTGGAAACCAGCATGGGATACTGGAGACTGCAGGAGCTCACGTGTGTGTGCAGAGTGGGCCTTGCCTGGCCTTGCAAGAATGATGGCCTCCCTCCCCAGGTCCCGGCAAACCAGAGATCTACTCTAGGCACCTATGACACAAGGGTATGTGGAGATACTGGCGTCCACATGTGACCAATGCAGGTATCCCTGAAGCGGGAATGCCAAGCACTGCAGCTGACAACATCTCTGGCCCAGCTGCCAGGGGCAGCTTCAGGCACAGGAAATGATCACAGAAAGAGCTGATGTGGGCCGAGTGCCTACAATGTGCTAAGCCTCTGTCCTAAGGACTAAACATGAATTAAATCAACTCATCCTACCAACAATCCTATAATGTAGTGGTTAGTCTGCTGCCGTCCCCATCTCACAGATAAGAAAAATGGGTCTTATACCCACTGAAATCACAGAGCTGATATAAGTGACTCAGCAACCAAGCTCCACAGCCTGAGCTCTCAAACTGCCAAGAACTCTCCCAACTCCCATCCCAAACTCTCAATCTGCAGACCAGATATCAGTCACTGAGGTCTGAGTTTTCCCACTTCTCATCCCATTGGCAGCGTATGGTGTATTTTAAGTAGTTCACATTCTCTCCTTACCTTTTTGATATGCAAATCCACATGACAGTACTAACACCTGAAGCTGCTCCTCCAATTATAGGTGCAGATACATGCCCTTGCAGCCTGCTGAAAGGCAGGAACTGACTCAGCAGCTCAGCTGAGAAACTGAGAACATGCAGTCTTAAGTTCCTGGGAGCTGCTGCTGGCCCCTAGAGCACACTGAGGAAACAGGACTCTATCCTCTCTACCTGATGGCTCTCCCCCACCAAAACAGACAGCCACAATATTGACGGTCCAGAGTGTCTGTGGTGAAGACAACTGTAGAAAAAGTCTACCTGGAGGCTATGTCACTGAAGACATGTCACCAACTTCACAGCTGTGGTCTAGGCTAGCCCAACTGCCACCCTAAGTACCAATCTCTAAGAGGCATAGAGAAGGACGCAGGCTCTGGGGATACAAGAACCCATTTGATTTCCTGCTTTGCAGCAGCCTGTGGTAGCCAGATGATACAGGAATGGGTGTCCAGTATTTCCATATCCTTGGTGAGTGGCAGTAATTAATGGACTCCAATCACTGGGTCAAGAACAGTCTGTATAGAAAGCCTCTCTTGTATCCTAGGAGAAGATTGCTGGCCAAAAGGTGTTGACCTAGCGATTCCATTTCTACCTTTTTGTGGCAATTTGGAGCAGACATTTAGCTTTTCTGGTTCCATTTGTTTATCATGTAAAAATGAGAAGATTACACTAGGTGATTTTTTCAGCCTCTTGTCTATAAAGTCCATAAAGGCCTCTATAATAAATAAAAATTCAACTAATTGTCTGGAAGACTACATATTCTCATGGCATTGCTGCCAACACTGCAAATCAGGGTATCAGATGGAGTCAGTCTCATTTCCAGCAGGTGCTTGAATACCATAAAAATAAAACTTCCATGAGAACCTGGGCACCCCATTCCCAAGGCATAGCTTGGGATGTAAATAGACATAGGCACTTTGTTTGCCCCTTGCTGCCAAACATACTCCAGGAGACCCAAGAATAATAGGCAGGAATCTAGGCCCCCAAGATCTGCTTTCCAGGTAAAATGCACCATTTTGTACTCTTCCTCCCAATTCGGAAGTTTTGCACAGACAAAGACACAGGTGTCTGCGAACAAGCCAGGCAGTGCTTTACTCCTGGCCTGCTCCTCTGTCTCTGACAGAGAGCAAAGCACTGCAGCCTGATGAGGCCAAGGGAGCCCAAGAGAGAGTTCAAGTCCAACAGAGCAGAGCCCAGATCCTAGTTCTCTCATGTGAGCTATGAACTTGCCACCTTTGAGGTAAAAAAACATCACTGTGCTATTCCTTATAAGGCTAGGCACGGAGCAAGTGGACAGTAAGGGAAAGCTATTCCTGGAAGTCATCACTGGCTGTATATCAGACACCCTCAATCTGCTTCCCAACCCAACAGGGTCTGTGGGACCCTTTGATACCTGCATTGCCAACCAACTAAAGGCCAAATGTCCTAGAACCAAAACTGAACACAAACAGGATGAGCCATCAGTGTGAGTCAGTGTGAGCTAGTGGGGAGGGGGCAACCATCCCCTGAAATGATATTAATGACAAAAACCTAAGAGGAGTGTTTTTAAATAGGTCAGGTATGCACGTCTTCCATTATTTGTAAAAGTAAATAATATTTTTAAAAACTGCAAACCCTTGGTCAGGGGAGGCTCCCACCATGCCGCCGCCAGCCCACCCTCCCCAGGCCACCTGCAGGCACACACACACGTATACACACACGTAATTTCTTCTACTACCATAAGACTTCATGCCACTCCAAAAGGGCTGCTTCTTTCTCCAGAATGTAATCTTTTCATCTTCCCAAACTCTGCCCAGGCTTACGCCCCTACAAAATCCATCTGTACTAACCCCCTTCCAAATCGGAGCATCTCAGTTATGCAGCCATCCTTTCCACATCTTTACCTGCTTGTGAAGCCTCCTTTTTAAACTATTTCCTTACATTATGAAAATAACAATGCACTTTCAACCTCACAGAGCATTTGCATATCTGTTAGAACACTAAGCACAACATTATGCCAAAAGCAAGGCTTTGGTAAAAATGAGCTAGAAAACCACCTTCACTATGTCTCTACGAAGAATTAGTAATGGTTAGTGTTTATTGCACTTAATGCAGCCAGCACTGTGCTAAGCACTTTATATTCAATATCTTGTTTCATTAAGAACCTTGTAAGGAAAGGATTGTTTGCATTCCTTTTCTATACTTATTTTTAAAGAGTTGGAGCGTAGAAAGTTCTAGAACGTAAGGCCATCTGACCTCAAGCCCCACACTTCTGCCACTGCACCAACCTATGTATCCACATTTAACTAAGCAGAGGCATTCAAGCCTCCAGTGACTTTCTCCAAGTCACACGCAGGTACAGTCTGTACTTTCCACCAGACCTCAGGGTCTCTTTCAACCTTTGCAACTGAATTCTCCCTTTCATGTATACAGAAAGGAGCAAATACTGGAATGGTGGAAAGATCTTGTTTCCCTCTATAAAAAGAAAATAGTAATAATTTCTTAGCAGTTTGGCTGTGAGAGCCAGGATGAGGACAGTTCTCACACATTGCCTGGTGGACACCAGGTGCTTAGGTAAGTGGTGGCCTTTGGCTTCCTCTCCTCCTTCCAGCATCCCTTGCATTCACACTCTGAACCTCGGATGGCTTCATTCAGTTTGCCTGACCCATTTCCAATATTTGGAGCCAACGTTGGATTGAACCAGCTGTCCTAGCATTTTTATAAGGAGGTTTTGTCCCTGCTACGCACACATACACAATCATGAAGACACAGCACAGAAATATGTCCTGAGGCTCCTGTTGCTCCTATTTTGTAGATCCCTCCTGCAGAGAGGTACAGATGCCATCCCAGAACAAGAGAGCCTCCCAAGATGGACGGGAGGGAGCCTCCCTCTTTCGCTCCCTGCCCCCAGCCCTCCATTAAACTCTACAGGCCAGCTACCCACTTCCATCTTGCCATGGAGGCATACAGCTAAACTAATTAATGTGGGTAAAGCCTGTGGAAATGCCTGATTACCAAGTGCTCTCAATAAGCTTGAGATACTACTATAAGCAGTGAAAATTGGCTTAGCTACCTGGTATAAAACTATTCTCATCCCCAGGGCTCCTGAGCCAGATTCTGGTTAATGGAAACATGAGTAGATAGAGCAGGATCTTCACTCAACACTGTGCAGATATAGCTGTAGTCACAGGGAGCAAAGAGATAGGAGAAAGACAAGACAGCCAGAAGGGCATCCCTGGTGAGGTAGTAGAGCCAACAAGAATTGCTCAGGAGTTGGACAAAAGAAAGTAGTGACTTGCAAAGGGACTGTGGGGCTGTGCTGGTTTGGGCCGCCCTGGAGGCAAGAGTCATCTTATTCAGTGTGTGTGGGTTTACGCATGCACAGGCATGCGTTTTCCCTCTGCCTGCTACACCACATGGGTCCTGATCATGGACAGGGCAGAGGTACCCTCACCTGGAAATCGGACTTGGCTGCAGGGACCCAGGAGTTCTGCACCAGGCAAGGGCTGGGTTTGGATCCTGTGCTGGCTGCTGCATAGGCAGAGGTCAACCAGAAAAGCTGACCAGCAAGAAAGATGTGTGTTAAGAGATTTATTGTGAGGGACTGGCTTATGTGATCGTAAGGCTAGCCAGGCGAGTCTGAATGCCCGGACAGGTCCCAGAGAGGGTAAGCTGGACTTGCTAGGCACAGAGCCAGCTGCTGTCCACATGCAAGATCTCTCTTCTCTCAAGAAGCTGCAGTCCTTTCTACTGATTACATGAGGTCCATCCACACTATCACATGGAGGATGACCTCTCCCTTTGTTTTCTTTATCTTTTTAAATCTGCTACTGGGGATTGAACCCAAGACCTTCACACTGAGTTGTATTCCTATCCTTTTTTTTTTTCTTTCTTTGAAGCAGGGTTTTGCTAAGTCACCAAGATGCCAACACTATACTTGAACCTGGAATTCTCCTGTCTCAGCCCATCATAGGTGCGCAACATCACATGGGCCTGATGACCTCCCTTTTTTAAAGTTGTCTCGTTCTTGGCCTTAGTCGCATCTACAAGGTGTCTTTGCACGAACTCCTTAAATTGATTAAATGCTATCAGCTCTCAGCCCTGCCTACCTCCTCTAGGGTAGGGCATCTCCCACCTCTTGAAGCAGCCTCTCCCTGTAAGCTCTCTAGTGCCCCAGGCTCCAGGAGTAGCCCTTATGCCACCTGTCACCATCCCATCCCAACATCAAATAGCACATCTTCCAACTGTTAAATTTCACTTCTCAAGTGAGCCCAGGAAATGGCTTCTAGCTCAGTCTCCTGTCTCCAGATCCACAGTGCCAAGGCAGTATGTTGGTGACTCCCAGCCATAGGCCAGTCCTTTCCACGCTAAGACCCCTCTGTGGCTACTACACAGCACACAGCTCAACGCTCTGTGCCAAGGCACTTTTTTCTAACCTTCACCCACACCTCTTACTCCTGCGGAGGTGAATGGGCACAGAGCACCCGCAGCACCGCAGCTTTGTGCTTTGGGGCTCCCCTCCCCTTCCTGTCCTCAACCCCAACAGCAATGGTGAGCATGCCCTGCCCGACTCCCTGAGTCTGTGCCCATCTCCATCTGATGCCCCACGCATGCTCTCTGCACACAGACTAAAGTAAGTGGTTGCCTGTAAAATGATCCTAGTCCCTCCCCTCTCTGGTGTTCCTAGGCCCCCTCTTCACTTTCTTCCTCTTCCCATAGTTCAATCTGAAATTTATGGAAGCGAGGGAGTGATCTTTTCTTCTCCCTCTCCCTTCCCTGTCACTTTGAGGACTGTTCTGAGCAGTAATCATGTCATGATAATTTATGGTCCAAAAATTATGGCTGCAGAGTAGGAGCTGCTGCAGGAGCCGAGAAGGCACAGGATGCTCAGCCCGGGGAAGAAGTGGCAGTCAGAGGCCAGGGTGGCTCCACAGGAGGGTAAGAGTCACCCCAGAGACTGCAGGAGCTTCCCCTGGGTCTAACCAGGGTGGATACATCAAGTTGTAGCTTAGAAATGCACCCCCATGGGCAGCGTAAGGATGGGACAAGAAGGCTACCACTTGCAGGTTGGTTTGTAGGAGCACCTAAGAGTGATGGGGGCAGAACTGGATCCCCCAAGAGAAGAGGAGGAATTAACATGGTTCATTAGACAGGGAGATTCAGTCTGAGATGCTGCAGGGGAAGATGTGCAGGCATTTTTGAAGAAGAGATCATTAAAGTCACAGTCTTTTATACTCATTCGACATATCTTTGTGTGACTTGATGCAAGTTCTTGGTAATAAGATAAGGGTCCTGCCCTTGGGCAGCCTTCTTCCCAGTGGATGTGTGAAGGAGTGCTCTGAGGACAGTGGCAGGTAGAAGGGACAGACAGCTGGGGGGAGAGAGAGGCAGGGATGTGCTGGAGTAATGGGTGGTGACTCCATAGCACCTTTCTAAGGAGGAGCCATGAAACCAGCCAGAAGGGGTAGCGTTGCAAAGGCCCAGGAATGGATGTGACATGCTCAAGTCAGGGGAAGTGATAGGGGTCAGAGATGATGTAAGAGCAGTAGCTAGAAACACATAAAGACTAAAGGGCATCAAAGGACTCTGGCTTGTGTCCAAATGAGTTGGGAAGTCACTAGAGGGGTTTTGAGCAGGGGAAGAGCCCTATGCCATATATCGAAGAGACCATTCAGCTGCTGTGTGGAGAAGGGACTGCAGGTAGACTGAGGAGGGCACACAAAGACCAGCCCAGAGACCATTCAGTTAATCTGTGATTGTGCTTCGGTGCAGCTACTTGCAGTAAAGGTAATTCTAAGTCTTTCGCAGAGATAATTAGAGGTGGAACTAATAGAATTGTTGGTGCACTGGTGCATGGGGTGTGAGGAGAAGCAAGCTCTGAACACCCAGGTGGTGAGCAACCATCCCTTGAGCTGAGCCTGGGATGCCCAGCCTGGGCCCAAAACCATCAAGCCAGAGTCCTTTGATGACCCTTTAGTCTTTATCTGTTTCTAGCTTCTGCTCTTATATCATCTCTGACCCCTATCATTTCCCCTGACTTGAGCATGTCACATGCATTCCTGCCCCAGGACCTTTGCACCGCTACCCCTTCTAGCTGGCTTCATGGCTCCTCCTTAGAAAGGTGCTATGAAGTCAGAGGTGCTCTGAAGTGTACATTTCCACAGTTCTCACTGCACAAACTACCCCCAGGTTTGTGCTATAGGTACCACGCTGACTCCAAGAGCCAGAGCATCCTCATGGCCGCCTGATCACACCCAGGTCTCTTGGGCTCCGCTTTCAGGGTTTGCCTATAGAAGTCATCTCTGTTACACTTTACCCACCATAATGGATCACTTAGGGGTGCTCATCACTGAGTGAATGAGTTCTCAGCAGAGAGAGGGATAATGAGACATTTGAGACATGGAAGCTGGAAATGGCTTAAAATGCAGTTTGGGGGATTCAGAGAGAGAACAGAGACCCCATGCTGATGGGGTGGGATATTCAGGGGGCTCTCCAGTTGGCTGCACTGGCAAGGCTGCATTATGACTCATGAGAGCCTCAGACACTTGGCTTTTGTGGGTCCCTTCTTCCATAAAAAATATTAAAAATTATACTTTATGACTGCATTGGTATCAAGACAAATATGCTAGTTGGATTCTATGCATTTTTTTCTGATTTTAAAAGAAATTAAAGCATGTTTATGGGCCCCTAAATTATCACAGGCAGCCCAGGGTACACAAGGGACAGGAGGGTTTGTTCCATCTTCAGGAGACTTGGGCCTCTGTGCTGACTTTCCAGCAGCTGCTCTGAGATGGTGAGCAGCTCCGGCAGCCAGGGCCTCTGCCTCCCAGCTCTCCCCGAGCCAGACACCCGGCCAGCTGCGTACCCAGACTCCTCAAGATGCTAACAAGGGTGGCATTCTTAATTCTCCTCCCCCACAGGAATGCTCTTTCTCCATCTCTACCATTAAACCTATTTTCCTTCTCTGGATCCCCGACTCTTATCAAATCATGACTGGAGTGTGCAGCCACCAATTCCCAAAAAGCAGCCATAAAACCGTAATGAGTAGGGAGATACCAAAGTGAAAATGACAGAGAAAGCCATAAACATTTGAATAAATATATAAATATAAACAAGTCTATAAACCAAACCCTAGAGGTATTTTAAACACATAATGTAGCATTTATATCTCTTCCTTGGTGCAGCAGAACTTTCCGAGGAAATTCATTTAATTCTATTGCTCACACTGTCACCCCCACCCAGGAGTAATTGCTAATAACCGCACCATTGCCACCTCCCCTGATCTAGGGTTCATTCCATCTCATTCTTGAATTCATTATCAGCTGCAGTGAGTGGATGCGGCTGCAGGACAGTTGGGTTCAGCTAGATGCCAGACACAGGGCTGACCCCAACCTGCTCCATCACAAAGGTAGTTACCTCTCTACTTCCTGGCTGGGCAGAGAGAAGCAAGGCAGGACTGAGGAAGCCAGGGCTCATTCTGTTTTGCTTTGGGCTTGATGGTGGGAGTGGTGCCCTTTCCCAGCTCAGGGCTGTGGCCTCCCCTCTGCCACTCTGCAAAGCAAGGGGATGGGCTGCTGCAGGGCAGTTCTGCCGTCCCACTGCCACCCAGGCACTGTGCAGGGCTGTTCAGGTGCTTGCTCACCTAATCCCCATGACAGTTCCTGAGGTAGATGCAGCCAGTTAGAGAATTATGGGATTCAGTGCAAATGTGAGGCTGTTGTTCAAGAAGCAGAGAAAATAACATGAAGTTAAAAATATAAAACTTCCTTCTCTCTCCTCCTTGGAGTACGGGGTTACTTCCTCCTCAATCAGCGCACATGCTCCAAAGCCCCCAGGGCACTTCCAAAGCATCAGGTCTCCTCCCCTCCAGCTGTCACCATTAGACTGATGCATCATATTCAATCTGGAGAGAAGCAGTTGAGCAGGACCAGCCAACAGTGCACAAACAAGCCCCAAGGATGGCACCGGGGCACACTTGGCACCGATGTTGGGCTGAGAGGCTGCAGCACACCTGCAGCAAGTCTGACTGTCCCCACCCAGGCATATCTAGAAGTAAAGTCCACCAATCCCCAGAGCAGAACCCAAAGCCAGGCAAACTGACACTGTACCATAATAGCACAGTGCAAAGATGACAAAAAGCCAAAAATCCCCTTGACCTGTTCTGTGGCCTGTTTCTGGGGTGAATCTGATCTCACCCCAACTATCAGGTGAGTTATAAAGTCTACAATGCGTGTAAAAAATGCACTCACCCCCACCTTATTTTCTGCCATTTCTGCCTTCCTCAGAGACTGGAGGCTGGAACTGCACAGCTGCAGAGAAGTTGGTTTTTCCTTCAGAAAATCAGGTTCTTAGAAGAAATCAGAAGACACAAAAATTGCAGTCAGTTTCTTTCAAAGAACACTCCTCTTTCAAAGCAATCTTTTTTCTTTCTTTCTTTTTTTTTTTTTTTAATCCCTTGACCAAAAAGGCCTGCACTTCTACATTGTAAAGCGCAGGCACTGGAGTACTTTCTCCAGAGCAAAACTGGTTGACACTCCCTGCTGATAGACTCAA
The DNA here is from genome assembly GCA_002564285.1 of Tympanoctomys barrerae. NCBI lineage: Eukaryota > Metazoa > Chordata > Mammalia > Rodentia > Octodontidae > Tympanoctomys > Tympanoctomys barrerae. The sequence continues at coordinate 16,663 of NDGN011350340.1, read as the reverse complement.
ACATTTTGACTGAACACATTGAAATTCCTGTCATTTTAATCAACTGGTGTCATATCAAATATCTGTCAGCACTATCAGCCAAGTCGATTAGACACCTGGTCCTCTTAGTTAACGAACTTGGTATTTCTGAAAACAAAAATGAAAATTCAAGATTAAAATAACCCTTCAATTTGGTTAACAACTGACTGATAAAATTGATCAAAAAAGTATTTTGCCAAATGACTGACTTCTTCCCCTGACTCCACTGAGATGAAGAGCTATGAAAGGGGGCGGTACTGAGTAGGGGGGGTCGCTTGTCAGCCAGGTGAGGAGGTAGACATCAGAATTGAATCATCAGAAACGTTCATTAGATGGCCACAGTTCAATCAGCCACAATAACAGAGAAATGGGAGCCGGTGAAATGTGCAACAGGTAGTCCCCGATCACAGCAATTTTGTGCTTTGAGGAGCATTTTTCTATTCTTTCTAGAAATTCACCCTTTTCTGTCTCTTGTTTGTCCATAATTGATAAGAAAATGGGTATGATTTCCCAGAGAATGATCCAGTCTGAGCCCTGGATTGCCCCTCAACGATCAACAGCAGTGGCAGATTATCTGAAAATGGAAGATATATTGTATTTATGGGGCTCCTTTGAACAATATATTATCCTGAATTGATTCTGAAAGATATGCTTGTTACCCAATTCCAGAGCATTATGATATATTCAGTAGTTACTATAGTCTATTTTATACTGAAGCTAAAGTGTTAAAATTAAATTCATTGTCAAAACTTAAACCACCAAAGCTAGACTTCACCACTCCCTTCCCTCTGCCTTCACTCTTTTCCCAATTTTTAGTGCCTGTCACCTTCTCACGCACCCACTCCCAAGTTCCCCAGAGCACTACTAATGCCGTCCCAGAGCTCTTCCAACAGTGTAATGATTGAATAGATAGTCACACTGAAAGATCTCTGATTTGGTGTGCTAACTCTTTCCAGGGGTGCATGTTTTCCAAAAGAGGACTCCTGAAGTGGTAAATGTTTAGTCCAAATAAGTGAGTAATAATGGCATAGCTCCAAATGTCAGGCAACAGTCTGCAAAGTATCTAACAGGAGGCAGGCATGTTTTAACAAAACCATGCATTTGAAAAGCCTTCTTGCTTACAGAACCAGAACATACTCTTGAAGGTATTTATACTGAATTAAGTGGCCCACATTTTTCCAATTCAGATTTCTCACTGGTCAAATGTCCTTCTGGCTCCAGGTATTTCTGCAATGACAATTGCTGGTCATTTATTACTAGCCACTCACCACTTACAGTTCACTTTTCCAGTTTTCCTTATTTGCCTATACTGCAACACCTTGTCAATCGCTATGGTTTATTGACTGAACTCTGATGGACAGAGTAAGCAGATTACTTCGAGAGTGACTATGGTGCAAAGGGTATTTCTTGCCGGGTTCTAAATGATAGAATTGACTTACAATCCAATTGACCCTAATGTCAGGAGGCAATTCACCATCACAAGGAAGTGGGTTACCATAGCCCGGCCCATCAGCAACACCATTTTGTCTGGCACATGTTATTTATCACTGTTGTCATTCTGAATAAATATCAAATCAATTTATGGGTAAAACACTCTAAATCATAAATTCTATTCCTTTAAGACTCATTAAAAATGTACTTTGCAGAAATGTCCTGCTATATAAATACATCAAATACAACAATGATGAAGAAGTCCACATTGTTATGTTACATCAAAGGATAGATTGTGGGACTAGGGAAAAATCCAAGATTCAAGTCCAAGTGTATGCCTAGCTCAGTGGTCTCCAATTACTTTGCTATGTAATTCCAACAGAAAAAAATAGTAAGACAGCCACATCAATTATTATGTTTAATTGTAACTATATATGTATATATTCATATGTCTAATTGTAATTATAGATAGATATAGATATAGCTATGTTTGCAAATATATCAACCAATACATCAATGTGAAGTACACACTTAGATGAAGGTTATCTTTAATAACAGTAAATGTGAAGCCTTGTTTAAACTTGATGTCATAATTTTGACCACCTAATTCTCTTCATGACTGAATAGCCTGTCAATGACTACTTCATACTGTGGCTGGTGATGAGCTCATCATCAGAACTGAGGAAGCAACAGCCTCACCACCTTTTTATTAACTATTTGGGCTTAACATTAGTCTTCACTGCAAGAATGTGCCTGAGTGTCATTTTGGGTAAATCCTTCTGCAACACGACACTACCCATCTCCACAGGACAATCATCATAATACTAATGATTAACAATAAAAAGTATGCAGCTAGATCCTGTATAATCAATCGCCATTCTCTGACTTTGCAATGTTGATCTTGACACTGGTAGAAAAGGTCTATATGTGAAAGGTGACAACCTGCAAGATGATTTGAGCCTGAAAAACTTATATTAAGTTGTGAAGTTTAATTTTCCTTTTAAATTTTTGATAAACATGTACATAAACAATATAATAGTTTCTACCTATACCCCAGTGAACAGTCTGTGAAGTGAAGTCCCCACTTTAGGATGGTTGATTTTTAGTTCACTTTACTTTTTTTATTTTAAAGAGTAAAAACAATGTCACAAAATTTCAAAACACGATAGTAGGAGTATAACAATGGGTATTGTTATTTTCAAAGTAGGTATTCAGATTATAAGATATAGACATGAAAAATTAATCAAACAATATAACCACAAACCTTTCTTTTCAATGAACTAATAGAAATTAGTAGTGTATTACCTTAACTATCCCTTCTTTCTCCTTTCCCTTTCCCTATTTCTCTTTTCTTTTGAACAGTTTCCTCCCATTTTGCAATACTTATTGTACATTTTAAACTTTATTTACTCTTTCAGTTTCCCATAGCAGAAATACAATCTGATGTTTACACATGTGAGCCTGATTTATTTAACTTATGAGTGTAGTCTCAAGTTGCATCCATTTACCCATAAGTGTCTCAAGTTTATCATTCTTTCTTATTGAGTAGCACTCCATCATATAAAAAGACCACATCTTTTTATCTGTCCCTCAGCCAGTGGGCATTTGAGTTGTTTTCAAGAGTCCTCTCCAACAAATTGTGCTGCTACAAACATTAGTGCACATATATCTCTGTGGTATGATGTTTATAGTCCTTCTGGGAAGATACTTAGAAGGAGAACAGCTGTGTTGAATGAGACCTCCATTCCTCGTTTTTTGAGGCATCTCCACTGACTTCCACAGTAGTTTCACCAGTCTGCACTCCCACTAACAGTAGATAAGGGCTCCTTTCTCCCCACAGCCCTTCCAGCATCTGTTGTTGGTTGATTTCTTGACGATAGTTATTCTTTCTAGGATGAGATGGAATCTCAGTGTTATTTTAATTTGCATGTATTGAATGATCAGTGATGTTGCACATTGTTTCATATATTTATTGACCACTTATATATGTTCCTCTGAGAAGCATGTATTCATCTCAGATGCTCAGTTTTGGATTGGGTGTTTGAATTTGAGGGGCCTGATTTCTTTCAATTCTTTGTATGTTCAAATAAAAGTTGTTTGTCTGAAGAATGATTAGCTAAATTTTTTTCCAACTCTGTGCATTCCCTTTTCACTCTGTTGGTGATTTCTTTTGCTATACAAAAACTTTTTAATAAGATGAGATCCCAGTAGTTGATTCTAAGTTAGCATTGGTGGTTCAGTGGTAGAATTGTCACCTGCCAGTAGTTGATTCTTTAAAATATTTCTCATACAGATTGAGTTTTATTCACACACTCTCTGCCTACCCCTATATCTTCAAGATTTCTACCTACTTTTTCTTCCAGTAAATTGAGTATTTCTGTTTTAATATTTAGTTCTTTGGTTTATTTTTACTTTAGTTTAGTGGATGGTGATAGACATGGGCCTAGTTTTAGCCTTCAGCATGTAGAGAGCCAGTGTCTCCAGAACCATTTGTTAGAGAGTCTATCTTTCTTCTAGCGAACATGTTTGGCCCCTTTGTAAAACAAAAGGTAGCTAGTGCATTTGTAATTGTATCTGCATTTTTTAATCCATTCCACAAGTAGATACATGGGGTTTTTTCCCAGTGCTATGCTGATTTTATCATAGTAGCTTTGTAGTATAATTTCAAGTCAGAAATTGTGATGCCTGCTACCTTGCCTTTATTGCCTAGGATTGCCTCTGCTATTCTAGGTCTCTTCTGCTTCTAAATGCCAAAGGCAAAAAATTACATGATCATCTATCTCAATAGATGAAGAAAAAGCATTTGGCAAATTTCAACATGCTTTCATAATTATAAACCCTACAAGTTCAACTCTGAAGAAAATTGGAATACATGGCCATTACCTCAATCTGATAAAAGCCAACTATGAGAAACCAACAGCCAACATCACACAAAATGGACAAAAACTGAAAAATTTCACTCTAAAATCATGAACAAGACAAGGACTATCACCACTATCCACTCCTATTTGATATAGTTCTGGAAACACTAGCCAGAGCACTTAGACAGGAAAAAGAAATGAAAGGAATAAGATTAAGAAAATAAGTTAAATTATCATTATTCACAGATGACATGATACTCTACATAGAAGACCCCAAAAACTCCACCAAAGGCTTCTACACTTAATAAGCAAATTCAGTAGCATAGCTGGAATCAAAGTCAACGCTCAAAATCAGTAGCATTCCCATACACAAACAACAAACTCACTGAGAGAGAAATTAGGGCAACCACATCCTTCACAATAGCATCTACAAAAATTAAATACTTAGAAATCAATCTAACAAAAGGAAATAAAAGACCTATACATTGAAAATTATAGTACTCTGAAAAATGAGATCATAGAAGATATCTAAAAATGGAAAGATATCCCTTGCTCATGGGTAGGAAGAACCAACATACTAAAAATGACCGTAATCCTAAAATTATTATATAGGTTTATGCAATCCTGATCAAAACTTAGCAGTTTAAAATAATATTTGTCATCTTCTCTCTGAGCTTGGCTAGGAATGCAGGAGCCACATAACTGGGTCACTGTGACTTAGCATCTTCAGTGAAAGTGCAGTAAGGACTTCAGCTGGGGGTGCTGTCATCTGTCATTGACTAGGAGTGGGGCTCTGAGAATGTGAAGGGATCAGTTGCACAACCGGCAAGCTGATATGGCTGTTAGCAAGAAGCCTCCGCTCCTCTCCATAAGGAACTCCATAGGCTGCTTGAGTGTTATTGGTCATGACCACAGCCAGTGACCCAGGAATACAAAGCTCAAGTGATGATGTCTTTCATAACTTAGCTTTAAAATCACAGACCATCATTTTATAGTGTCCAATTGGTTGCACAGCTCAACTCTGAATAACAGTGGCAAAGATCCCTGAAGGTCACCTTGTCAGCTGGCTGCTGCACCTAATCATGTCCCTGGGAGATAGCCTTAGAGATATTTTTATCTTTGTGGATACTTTAGCTCTGAAGTACATACATGACACACTCGGAAGACAAGTGAATGATCAGATCTGTCCTTTAAGTCGCATATAGGCATATGCAAACACAGACATTGCAACGGATACAGCAAACATAAGCCTTTCTTTCAAACACAAATATATGTGGGTGATATATTATGTGTAGGTAGGTATGTGATAAAATGTTGTCATCTGCAAAATGAAATGGAATGATTAGCTTAGAAATAGCTCAGCAAGCAAGAGGCCCTGGCTTCAATCTCCAACAGTGCAAAAGAAAAAGAAAAGAACTAATGAGTATGTAAGCTATGATAAAAGAACTAGGAGTAATCACTGAAATTCTTTATGTATGAAATATATATACATATATAAACATACACGTTCACCTACCACCTTCTATATCACAGATATAAATTGTAACTGCAGAATAAGATCATATAAACCCAGGTAAAGATAAAATAACAACAGTATATATGTATCATTAATAAATAATTGATGATAATCTTTAATAAATAATTTAATCATCAATTATTTATCATTAAGTTTTTTAGTGGGTAGTTATGTTAATTTAGAAATTTTAAATTTTATTTTTAAGTGTTCACTTAGCAGCACATATACTATTTTATTTTTTAATTATTAATTTAATGGATTATTGAATAAATAATAAAATTATTTGTTAATAGGTAAGAATATTAATAAATAATAAAATTAATAGAAAATTTAAAAAGGGAACAATAGTTTTCTCATTTTGCTTGGTAAGGAGGTCATCAATATTGTCTAAATATGAAATCTGAAAAATGTTTAAAGATACCAATTTCTTAATATTTTGTAAAATAGTTTTTTTTGTTTCCTTATCTTTATGAGACTATAAAAACAAAAAACACTTCTGTAATGAATAAACATTTCTTGGAAGGTTAGCTGTTTCTTTGGTTTCACTTTAATTCATTTTCCTTTTGATAAATTCATGTAAAAAAAATATAATACAATCACATTTTTAAAATAATTCAGCTGGCCTGATCTTCTTTCTAGAAAATTATTTTTGTCTGCCCATTTCTCATGCTGCTTGTGAACAGAGAGAGCTTCCGGAAAATCACTTCCCAGCATGAAGTAAGGCCATTTCTGCACTTCAGAAGTGACAATGAATGTTCCGTCTTTTGTACTTTCAAGTAGTTGATATCTCACAGTAAATACATAGCATTCTATGAAGAGCTTAAAATTGAAGGACATGACTATCTGGTGCACTGCATTGTCATGTCAATCTCATGCGCATCCCCCAACCCTGCAAAATGTCTACATCTTAGAGACTCCGATGCCTATGTAGGTGACTGGGAAAGACCATGAGTGTCCGGAGTGCTTAGCCTGCCTATTAGAGTGGGCCCTTGCTGAAGCCACCACAAGCTTACGTCCAACTGGGCTACTCACCCCATATTTGTGATCCCCGTCTACACCCCTGCCCAGAGCTAAACCACACTCAAGACTGATCACGGCTCAGTGAGGATTGCAGGCCTGGAATCCTGATCGAATTTGCCTTAGTTCACAGCCAGCGCATCAGTCAGGAGTGTAACAAAAGGGCAACCAAGTCATAGTGTGGAAGGAGCAGTCCTAGGGAAAGAGGAACAGGACTGTAACATTTGAAAAACAGGACACAGGGCCATTTCGTATCCAGTTCAAAGCTCTCGTAAAAATAGATCTCCAGAAATTGATAGTATCAACTATTCTACCAACAGTGAAGCTTTGGATTTTCAGGACTGTTTTTGTCTTGTGTCTACTAGCATTCCCCACTGAGCAATCTGAGCAGGACAATCTCCTCTTGCATAGACTTGTTCAGCGTATCACGTGCTGTTTAGCCAGGAAACACTCACAGCACCTCTTGGCCCCTGCTACCGCTGAAAGACGCTCATCCACCTGTCTGTGCCTGCCCTCCAGCCAGAACCTCTGCAGCCCCATGTCTGGGCAGTCCATTGTTTTCCAGTTCCCTCTAGAGCAAGAAGAGATTTCTCTTGCTCACTGTTACACCCTTTGTGACTGGTCCATAATAGGTACTCAACAAACGCTCCAGAACACATGAACAATGTCCAACACAGGATCTACTGTGGAGAAATTGACCTTCTGAAATACTAGCTTCCACAAAGCTGCTAGTAGATCCCTGGAGAAAGGACACCAGAGAAGATGGGAGGGGCAAGGCTGCCATCCCCCTGTGAAGCAGGGATGGTGAGAGCTACCTCAGAAGGCAGCAGGCAGAGGGCCTGGCATACCTCCTGACTGACACCCCCACATGCCAGGAGGTACACCAGGCCCTCTGCCTGCTGCCTTCTGAGGTAGCTCCACCATCCCTGCTTCACAGAGTCTGTGCCTGACATGGCACCACAGTGAGCAGCAGAGAGGGAGTTTGGCTGTACTTCTGAATTTGTGGTCTTTTTTTTCCACCCACTCTGACTGTCCCAGTGGGTTTTGTTCACCAACACTTACCCTCTTTTTAGGAAATATATCTTTAGAGATTTCACAACACACTGAATTTACTTTCCAGCGATGGTCAGACAAATTCCATCTTTTCAGAGTCTTGACTATTTAAATAAAGCCAACTTATCTGTCCCTTCACCTCAGTCAAGCTTCTGAAGAGTCAGACAACAAGCATCTCGACAGATGCCTCCAGCCACTTGCATACGTCCCTAGCTACTTAACTACTGCAGCCCTGGGCAGCTCCTTTCAGAATCTGAAGAAAACTCATTTTGTTAAGTCTGGTAAGGCATGAGGGAGGAGAAAGGATGGAACAGAGCTGAAGTTGTTCAATTCCCATCTCTGTGCCAGGTTTTCCTTTTGGGTAGCTGGGTCCAGGCACTATTTTGAAGCCCAGTTAGTTTGCCAGGAACCACAGGGCAATAGAAAAGACCAGCCTTTGTGCCTCTTCCCAAGGGGGATGGCTGCTCTCTCCTTTGCACAGAGAAGAAAAAAGCAAGGAGAGAGGGAAACAGCCTCACCAAGAAGTCTTTGCAGCTGGAAGGTTGTTGCCCCGAGACTGCCTCTGTACTGTCTTTCTTGGTGTTACAAGAACTCATCATTTTACTACGTACAGTCTTCACTAGGCGTGCCAGTCCAGCATGCTGACTCTATCTCCCACAAAACCCACTGAAGTTCATAGCGAAGCTTCATGAGGAACCATGAGCACAGCCTCTTAACTCAGATTCATCCCAACAAAGATCCAGAAGCCTCAAGCTTCTGTCTTCTCCACCACACTCCTGCCTGATCTCTCTGTGCTCATGTCTGGGCTTGCAGAGAAGTAGTGGCATGTCGTGGCTAGACACGGCAATAACTGAGAGGACACCTGTGTCCACAGGCTACATGCTTTTACTTCAAATATTTGACACCAGCTGCACCTGGTTTCCTCAGGAGCACGCTGTTGCTATGACCCCAAGAGGGCTGTGTGGGAAGCAAAGATTTAGCCCGAACAGGCCAAGAAACACACTGGATTAGAGGGACATTTGCCACCTTCTTCTGTCTGAAGATAGAGGATGTAAATGCTGTTTAATTAAAGTCATAAATCTAGCTTTTGTCATATATTAACTTTGCTATTGCAAAATCCAATCTGGTTTTGCCTGTTTATCAAATGCTTTGACCACTGAGCAAAATTTCTGAAATCAGCAGAGATAAGTTTCCCAGCTCCTGTGCTCCATCCCGCTCCTCGGTATGCATGAGGCTTGAGCCCACTTCTCAGCAGCCATGCTGCCCAGTGTCACCCTGTGTTTGTGCTCCTCTGATCTAAATGAGCATCCAAATCCCTTGGGCTCCTGCAAATGCAGAGTCTGTGTCTGGGAGTGGGGTCAAGAGTCCAGGTGTCTAACCCTCAGGTGGAGCCCACCTTCAGCCCTCACCTGAGGCTGCAAAGAGTGAACTGTGTGCATCAGGGATGAGCTCCCGAAGATCTAGGTCAGAATTTGGCAGACTTGACTAAACATTAGCCTTACTTTGGGAACTTTGAAAATACCAATGCCCCATTCAGATGTACCCCAGAAATTAAGGTAGAATCTGAAGGTAGGGTCCTGGACACCAGCATTGTTTAAACGTACCTAGAAGAAATAGCCATATAGGTCAAGGGTAAGGTCTCTGATCTCTGGTAGTGAAGGAAGGAGGGTCACATCCAAGTAAGGGAGAAGGGGCTCTAAAAACAAGGCTGTAGCTTCTCAGACAGGAGCACACCCCTCACTTCATGGTGAGTCTCAGCCTGCTCTCAGTAAGGGGCAGCATGTAACATAGGAATGGTGGACTTTGCAAGGCTCTGTAAATCCTCCATCACTCACTGGAATTCCAGGCTGGCCCAGTGTGGTCATACCCAGACCACTATAGGCTTCCTTGCCCTGCAGCTCTCTGTTGCTCTACCCTGTTCTCCCCCAGAATCCACAACTGTCAGCAAAGCAGCTGCTTTGCCCCCTACGCAGCCAGAGCATTTTCTACCAGCTCAGGCTAAAAGGGTGGTCAGGGTTCATCATGAGCAGAAACTGCACAACGCAAGGCAGGCCTGAAAGACTGTAGATCTGCTGGAGGAAAGCTGTCACCCAGAAGGTCACATGAGCATGTTATGTCACCTGGAAGCACACCATGCAAAAGCACAGAGAAGGGGCACCCCTTCCCACAACATGCTGTGGTAGGAGGACCCAGACTGAGGCCCCCTTCACCTGCTGCTTAAGAGACACCCTGTTACCTGCCAGGCCTGCCCCACCTGGAACCATCTTAATCCAGTTCTGAGCATCTTTGCCCTGCCTGACAGCTGCCCTTTCCCCACAGAGACGACATTTGCCAGTCACTGACCCCGGGTTTAGTTGAATGAGACACCTCAGGGACAGCAGCACCTTGTGAGATCTGCCCCACTGCCCAGTCCCCTCCAGGGACAGTTCTTCCTGCCCTCTCCACACTGGTGCTGCTCTTAGAAAACAAACAACTGTTCAGGGGAAGGGATCAAGGTTTTACTGAAAAAGAAGGCCTGCAGGACACGTTCAGCCAAGACTCTGAGGAGGCCAAGTGCAAAAGGAAAAGGGTCCCATGCTGCCCCACCTTGCACACAGAAGGACCTAGCTCACACCACACTCCAGTGCCTGAACAGGCCACGAGAAGTATGCTCATATGTGTAGAGCCCAAGACTATAAACCTCAACGACAAAAAGCTGGGATCCAGAGAGCATCAAGGACACAACAGTGCAGTCACTGAACAGAGATGGATATCTGCAAGGAAGGGTCCAAGGCCCTGAGCAAGAGGCTGGTTGTGGCTTTGGGAAAGAGCCCAGGTCAGAGCTTGAGACAGTGGGGTCAACCGCAGGTCCTGGGGCAATGCACCGCATGACTTTTTGTCTCTGTGTCCATCAAATGAAAAATAAAAACAGCCACATCTGACTCTTTTCCACCCTATCATAGGATCATCTGAAGAAACCTATAAAGTTGGAGGGAAAAAAGGTTTTGGTAGTACAAGAAATAGTATGTGTGTGATGGCTCTATACTGCAGAATTTGTGGCCATAGTCTCCAGTCTTCAGTGAACACTTCATGCATTTGTTGGGTATTTATTAAGCACATACTCAGTGCAAAATATTGTACTACAAGGAAAACAAAGAAACTTCCCTTTGGGGACTCCCACCTGTCCAGTAGAAGTGGAATGTCTACATACACAGGAATGGTAGAGAGACAACCCAAAGAAGTAGACACCATTTTTCTCATCTCATAGATGAGATGAACAAACAAAGGCATAGTTTGCAGAACATCCCCAAGCATGGACAGCTGGTGGGCAGGGAAGCTAGAATGTGCATCCAGAAAGCCTAGCTCCATTATACCACCTTAATTAACTACCCAGAGTCACCCATGGACAGCCTGCAGGACATGTGCGAGTCAAGGAGGTGGCAAGGGCACAGTCACAATATGTCCTGGCCACTGCACAGTCCAGAGCAGAGGCCAAGGGCAAGGTGAGGAAGACACCAAGGGTGTGATAGGCTGGAGCCCTGGACAGGACTGAAGAAGACAATACAGAGCCACATGCAAGAAAGCAAAGTCAAGCAAGAGGTAGCCACAAGCAAAGATCAGATGAACACACACTGTAGAAACTCGAAATTGGCTTAAGTACGTAGGGAAACCAGCCAAGCAGAACTATAGGAGGCGGAGAGCAGTTGCCATCTTCAGACTATCTCACCTTCTCCCCCTTAAAGAATCCCAGCTGAGGAAGAGAATTTACAAATTACATACAACAGTCTAGGGCCACAGCCCCAAACAACCACCTACACATGCAAAGTTTTCTACCCCCATATTTTACTTTTAAAATAAAAAAGATTTGTATTCAATAATTTCATGAGCTGTATTTGCTCAACTGTGCAACAGCTTTACTCTACATTGTTTTCCCCCAAGTCTACCTAGCATTACAGAAAACTGTTTTTCCATGCCCTGGGCTGGGACCACCCCCAGGTTATAATCTTATGCCCATCAGTGAATGTCCCCAGTCCAAATAGCAAAAAGACTAAGATCTGGAGCATCTTGGAAGATTCTCCAGCCTTGGCATGACCAACAAGGTTTTAATTTACCCATCACTGGTGGTAGGGTGGAGAGAAACAGCAGTGCCTAAGGTCAGGGAGGCCAGCTAGATGCTAACCCAGGCAAGGGAGGGCCTGGTCCAAGTGCTGACCCAGGCAGAGGCACTCAAAGGGAAACTGATGGTGTTGTCGTAGAGTGCATAAGGCAGGGGGACCATGTGTGCACCACTGAAGCATCACCCGCTCTGCAAGTGCCAGTTGAGAAGGGTGTGTCCACCATGCACTAGCACTTGCAAGCGAGGTTCTAAGGCAGAGCACCATAGGGACCTGGTCTCTCGCTCCCACGACCGCAGCAAGTTCAGTGTACTCTCAGCTGAAAGCCAGAGTCCTCCGCCAGACTCTGGATGGATCCTCAGCTCCAGTGCCTCAGCCCTGGCCCTGCAGGAGAACCCAAAAAGATACAGTTCTGGGCCCGCTACCCAGATCATGTGCAGATGGCCCAGGGGAGGCTGCACTGCCTCTGACCCTGGCCTCACCCAGCCTGCTCCTCTGGCCCAGTGAGTCAGCTCCTCTCAGCTCAGATAGATCTGCTGGGCTGGAACTGCCAAGAAAAGTGAGTGCTCTCCCTAATAAAAAGCAGCACTGAGTCAGCCTTTTACACAACCCACCCTAAGAAAGGCACCTCTTACCTAGCCCAGCTCCTGGCCTTTCACCTTCTCTGTCTAGCAAAGAAGCCTCTCCTAACTTCATAACCTCCCTGGGTGTGATTCCCCCAGCCCAGTCTGCAGCCACTCTGCCTGGCCAAGCATCCTCCCAGCTCTGCACACCTCATCTCTCTCTCTTCCAGCACTGTCCCCTGGTCTGGAGACCAGTGTAGACCCTGTCCCAGGAGGCCAGCCTGACTCACCAAGTTCCCCTCAGAGCAATGCTGTCACTGTGATCCTCATGAACCTGGCCAAAGGAAAAGCAAGAGGATTCCTCCCATAAAAAACAAGCCCTAGGATCAACCACTGATGTGCTTTTAGGTGGGAAAGTGGGTCTAGATGTCCCATGCAGATAGGATGAACAGAACTGGAAGCAGCAAGAGGTAAATCCTGTGAGGAGTTGAAGTTGGCTTCATAATATAGTCAGGCACTTATGCCACTGAGCTATCTCCTGGGCCCTTGGCTCCATAATACAAGGGTTTCCAGTAATCAGGGCTGTTCACAGGAAGAACAGCCAGCCTCCTGGGGCTGTGGGACTCCAGCCAACAGGAGAAAACATCCATCTGTCAGAGGGATGAAAAATAGAAAATGACAGAGAGCAGAGACCAACCCCTTGGTTCCTGAGCTTGTAAAATATTTATGAAAACTCTCCACACATCAATTATAAGGTCTTGAGCAAAATTAATCAGTTAATATTTTGGGGAATCTGCTAATCACTCTTCCTCTCCAGAACTGCTGCGACTTCCACAATAACTCAGTTAGTTAGAAGATGGCCTAAATGATGAGAATGACATAGACTCAGTCCCAGATGCCCCATTCACAGGTGCAGGTCACCCAAGAGTGTATGAGAGAGAGAAAGCTTCAACTCCACATGGATTCTCACAAACAATTCATGAAACACCTCCAGCACGGTCCCTTTCCAACCATGGCAGCAGGAGCCCACTGACAGGGCATGGACTCCCCCTTTTGCTCATAAACATGAGTTTGCATTTCCTCTAGGAATGGGTGGACTTTCAGAGAAGAACAGCCAAAAGAAAAATTGACAAATTCATACAATAAAGTAAGTGCCACATTTTCTAAGCATTGGAAGAAGAATGAGCGACCTTGGCTTTATCTTGAATTGCCACCAGCCCCACCCCTTTGTGTGCCACCAGGCCTACACTGGGATTGCCTGGCCCAAAGCAGCCATTTTCCCAGGCATTTCTTTGGCTAAGAGTCAGCTTCTCTTATCTGTCTGCCCAGCCAAGTTCTGGCATGATTGCTGGGCCCTAGTGTCCCCAGCGCTGGGATTGCTGGTTGCCAGGCTCACCCTGTGTCACCGCACCGGCCCACGGGTGCTGAGGCTCTCCCCATTGCTCCCTCCCTGGCATTAAGAGGCCTTTCAGTTCTGCTGCTTCAGGGGACCTCATGAGTGCACAGTAAGTACCCAACACCAAAGGCTCCTAACTAGACAACGGAGGAGCCAGTCTAACTTTCTGCAGACACGTGGGACTTAGCCAGATAGCCTCTCTGTCCATCTTTTGAGGGAGAGGAGAAGGTGTGGCGAGCCAAGGGGAGGGCAGAAGTGCGCCAAGTGGATCATTATGTGTTCTTGGAAGCAAGTTTAATGGACTGGCTCAGAGCAGAACTGGGAGCAGACTCTGAGGCCCTCAGACAGGACGTGGCCAGGGCGGGGATTCCAAATTCAGTTCGAACAAGTGGTGATGCTTTATGGAAACTTTTGAAAGCCGTCCTGCTTCAGACCGGCCAGCTTGTACTTCATCTGGTAGCTCCAGCCATCTTTCCCTTCAGCTGGGGAGCCGAAGGAGGGAAATGAAAATCACTGAGGGAAATGAAAATCACCAACCAGCTCCTGTGTGCCAGGAACTAAGTCAGCGATTTGCCTGTCCTAAGACTCCGAGGTTGCCCTTTGAGGAGGACAACCTGGGCCCAGACAGCACAAGCACGCAGAGCTCTTTCCCAGCTAGCGATCTTCTCTTTACAAGACCATTTTTGCTGCATCTCACCCTTGCCCTCAAGCCAAACTTCCCTCTTGTCAGCAGGATAAGCATTCCCATGGCAAAGGAACGCTGTGTTCCCTAGAGGAGATGCAAGCACTGCCGAGGCCACGTGGCTTGTGAAACAGGGCTGGCTGAGGCACTGGGCCCAGGTTCTGCACTCCCAGGCCCCCAGGGAGAGCCCAGGGTGGGGCGGGGCCCAATCTTGACTCTGCAGCAAGCTGCCAGCTCCTGGGGTCTCTCCTATCACAGTGAAGAAAGCCACCGTGAGCAGTCCAGGAAGCCACTCCCAAAGGAAGAACAGTACCTATTTGGCTCTTCTAGGCCTTGATTCCTCTGTAAATGGGAATATTGTCTGCACACAGGGAGGATGCAAAGGTGGTGAACAGAGTAGTCCAGAGAGCACTTTCCTCCTGCAACCACTCATTCTTCTCTTAGTTTATTAAACATTTATCCAGGAATTGTCACCCATCAGGCTTTCTGCCAGGCGGTACAAATACAGAAACTAAAGAAATAGTCCTTATTCTTAAAGGGCTTGCTGTATGCACACATTCTCATCAAAAGAAATTTAAAAATATTTGAAGTCTTGCAGTTAGAGAGTAATTCCCAAATGTATACTCACTCTCAACTCCTGCCGGTATATTCAAGCACCATTACTTGAAAGCCACTCTCTGTTCTTGAGTATATGATAGATATCGTTTTCAAAAATTAACATTTCTGAAATTAGCATGCATCTTACAATTGTGATTGACAGCAATTTCTTTTCTCTTAGTAATGCCTAAAATAGTGATATATCTTACAGTTGATAATATTGTGGAGTCAGTGAAATACATTTTTAAATGTTATTATCCTTTCTCAAATAGACTTTGGATGCATTTTAATGCCACTTAATTTAACACAAGTTCTTCCCAGAACTTTTACAGTTCATCCAGATGCCTGGTGTCACACAGATCAAGTGTCATAGATAGTTGGCTGCCTCTCCTTGTGAAATTTTTTTGCCAAAGGGCCAGGGGTGCTGTGTCACCTTTTGGCCACCAGAGGGAGCGAGCACACAGGAGAGGGAGCACACTCTTGGCATCGTGCTCCATCCTAAACTTTTCCAGTGTGCCCCTCCCCACAGGGCAGAGACCACCCCCCATCCCCTCGCTGAACGCCCATCTGCAAGGTCAGAATGGAGAGAAGGGAGAGATGCCCGCCCCAGAGCAATAGCAGTAGAAGAATGGGTGGTATTTCCATGGTGCTTGTAGAACCACACCAGAACAAGCTATGGCTTCATGCACTGCCTGCACCTGGGAGTGAGAACAAGCACTAGTCATGGGCCTGCCTCCTGAAAATGCATAGCCCGTCTGCAAACACTGTACACTCCTGAGGCCCACAGAGATTTGTAAAGTTCTCCAAGGAAGTGTTCCCACTCTAATAGTCACCTATAGCCTCAGTTACAACCCCTTTCTTCCTTCTTTCCTTCCTCCATTTTTTGCCCTTCTTTCCTGCTATCTTTCCTTTTCATATTTCTTTACTGAACACCCACGATATGCCAGACACTGTGCTAGGAGCAATGGACACAACAGTAGGCAGAACAGAAGACTCTACTGTACTTAGGAATATTGATTCTGGGTGAAAGGTGTACACATAGATACACAAATATACTTTAAGGAAGAATAGTGGCTCCCCTGAGAGTGTATAACTGAAGAGTGCTGGGAAAAGGGTGGATTTGATGAGACTTCCATAAGGAGTAGCAATCAAGACAAAGTTTCCAGGTAAAGAGTGAGGGAGAGGCCTTCTAAACCACAGGACCTGTCTATACCAAGATCCTGAGCTACAAAGTTCTAGGTGCCTTCCAGGTAATCGCAGGGGGCCACCATGTCACCCAGAGCCCGGGAACAAGAGAAGCTTAGGATGAGCTAACCCTTGGGAGAGCATCGGTGCAGAGCCTTGCGCACCATATGTTTAATTTCCATGTATTTAAAGTTTTTTTCCGGTTTCTTTTGTAATTTATTTCCAGTTTCATTGCACTGTGGTCAAATAA
>NDGN011350337.1:0-11582 GCA_002564285.1 Tympanoctomys barrerae | reverse complement strand
ATAACAATGTACAGTGTATTGACTATCAAAACCATCCTATTAATCAGCTGTGAAACTGTCTCACTCATATTTATTTCTCAATAAAAAAATAAATATAAAAAATTAAAAACTTAAATAAGCTATCAAAAAAAGATGTGGGTTACAGATGCATAAATTTGCTTATATATAATGCAAATTTTCTAAAATCTGAAAAGTTCTGAAACCTTTTTTTTATTTTTTTTTTTTTATGTATTTTAGGGAAGGGTATACAGTGTTCAGAGTCTCACTACTAGATCGGACTCATAGTGATCTGCCTGTTTGCAGCCTCCCAAGAGCTGAGAATACAGGTGTGCGCTGCCACACCCAGTCTTAATTGCCATCTCAGCATGCCCTGGGGGTGGGGCCAGCACAGCAGACCTGGGTGTTGAACCGCCAGCCCCTGCACCTGCTTGCAGGTGCTTTAATCTGCTGAGCTTCTTGATTGGCCCTAAATTCTGAAATCTGAAACATGTCTGCTCCCATATTTTAGACAATGGATGCTCAGCTGTTCTGTCTTACACCCCCAAGGGCTGGTCCTGTGACAGCCCCGTGGGCCATGGTATATGGATTCATTCAGTTCATTTCTGCCGATGTTCCCATTTCATAGGCCAGCACACTGGGCAGAGGCTCAGGCCACATCTCCCAGAGCTCCTTCTCCCCATCCCTCCCCTGTCCATAGAATCTCCTCTACGTATACCTGTGTTTGATCCTGGGTGTCCTCAGACACAGCAGCTGGGTCAAGACAGACCCAGAACCTGGTCACAAAGCCCTGGCACTATAGGGCTAGGGTATCTGCTGTGGGTCAGGGCCAGGACCCCTGAGCAGTAGAGCTGGGCTGGCCAGAACCAGGCCTGTTCACACTCTCACACCTAAGGAAAGAAAGAAAGAGGGGAATTGGGTGTCCTCCATCAAGTAGCCCCCTGGATGTGACAGGGCTACCCTGGGAGCACTCGTTCTAGTGGCCCTAAGTCTCCCAGTACCCGAGGAAGGACCTGGCTGCTCTGATAAGGCAGGTGCTGCTGACAGCTTGAGGCCCAGCAGGCAGAGACAATGGCAAGGCTGAGCCTCCGGCCGCATAGCAGAAGGAGAACAGGAGGACAGGAAGCTGCGCTGCTCTGCCCTGCCCTGCCCTGCCCTGCCCTGTGCTACCCTACCCTGTGCTGCCCTGCCCTGCCCTGACTATAGAACCAAAGTACAGAGGGCAGGAGAGAATGGATGCCCAGACATGGGAGTGGATCTAATGCTCATTTCATAAACGGGGAAACTGAGACTTAGAGGAGGACACTGAGGTCATTTTCACTCTGCCAGAATCAGGGTATCACATCCTATCATCTAAAGAGGGGCCTGATAATTCTCAAGCCCCATTACAGGAATGAAAGAGTGACCACGCAGGCAGTGGCCACTGGGATGCAGAACTTGCAGAAGAACAAGTCTGATCTTCCCTTGTGGGGGCCTGCCCTTAGCTAAGGACGGCAAAGGAGCCTGTGAGCCTGTCTCAGGAAGGCCAACAGAACGGGCGGTAGAGACTCAACTCAAGGACCTGTCCAGAGAATTGCTGGGCACCTCTCTTTCCACGCCTAAGCAAGACCTGCTCTGCCCTGAGTGAGAGCCAGACTTGCCTCAAGGAGATGGGACCTGTCCTGGGGTTGGGGCTGCAGCAGGACAGCCTCCTCACCAAAAGGGCTGGGCTATTAGTAGAGATTAAAACCCAAAGATTGCCAGGCTTATCCCAGAGCCTCTGAACCAGAAGTTGGGATGGAGCCAGGACTCTGGACCATCTAAACTACCAGAGAAATCCCAGGAAGGAAGGACCAGCAAGGACTCAGCAGCTCTCCTGGTGCTGAAATGCTCCAATTCTGCAATTCCAGGTTCTCTGTCTCAAAGCGGCTGAGACTTTACAAAGAACCCATGACGTGTGAACATCAGTGGTTCTGCACATTCAAAGCCTCCACAACTACGATTTTATGATTCCCGAGACTTGGTGACACAGCCCTCAATCTATGTCCAAAGGAGATGGGACGAGGGCCCTGAGTCCTGCAGGCACTTAGATGCCTCATGGCCAGGCTCCTGGTGCAGGGGAAACCATGGCATGCACAGAGTGGTCCCACAGGAGGAAAGATGGCAGGGAGGGAGGAAAGAAGGAAGGAAGCCATGGATGTCCGCAAGCTAGAACAGCTACCTTCATGTATTAATGTTAGCTCAGAATATCTAAGGATTCTCTAACAGCCACCTCAAAAACATAAAACCCTTTGGGTGGAAGGATGACAAGCTGAGAATGAAGGATGTACTTCCAATTATTTAACTCTTTATCATGAGTAAAGTATTAAGAATTAAAAATTTGTCCTTAGAACTGTTTAATATTCCACCAGGAGTAGGCAAACAACTTGGAATTAACAAGGAATGGGACCAAGGCTATGGTTTCCCCTGTGTCTGTGTACTTGTCTTTCCTCCCCCACCCACTGAGGTGTCAACCCCATGAGGTGAAGCTTTGTGCACTGCTGTGTCCCCAGCCTCCTGGCTCAGGTGGAGCACATGGACATGCTTGTCAGCTACTTGCTGAAAGCACAAGTGATGTTAAATTAGACAGCCTCAGGCCTGCGTCACCAACGCCCAACAAGTCAAGACCTCTAGGATTCTCTAAGAAGGGAAGGGAGAGGCCTGAGAGAACAGAGAAGCCAGGGCTGGGACTGAAGGAGGTATATAAGAAAAGTGCAGGTGTCTTTGTCCCTCTGAGTTTGCAGTGCACCAGCCCTGCCCAGATCTGTTTCCACAAGGCTAAGGCCTGGACCTCTAGGAAGACCTGCTTTTTTTTTTTTTTTTAACCTGATACAGGGTTTCACTAAGTACCTAAAGGTGGTCTGAAACTTGTGATCCTCTTGCCTCAGCTTCCTGTGGGATTACAGGTTTGTGCTCCCACATCTAGCTTAGAAGTCCCAGTCCTGAGCACCCCACCTGGCTTGAGCCTCACACTGTCATAGTCCCAGGTCCCCACTGGCCTCTGCCCTCCATGTGACCCACTCAGTCCCCACCACTTGCTGGACCATGCCAAGCTCCCATGACCTCCACCACCCACCCACTCCCATCAACCTCGGTGTCTGGCTTTGGCCTGGTACCAGAAGCCCCAAGGCAGAGGGTCGGACCGGGGGATGGCGCGGCTGCTGCCACCCAGAGCACCAGCTGCTGGCAGTGATTTATTTTTGCTTTAAGTGCCGGAGAATTGCAGGGCTGGAGCCAGCACTTGAGGGGCTCAGGCTGCAGCTGGAGAAAGGGGGAGGTGGGCAGGGGTGAGGGCTCACCTCACCAAGCCCCATGGCTCCTCCTTGACCGCCCTCACCCTGTCCTCTCAGCCTCCATCATATACAGCCCAACAGCTCTGTCTCCTTGTGCTCCCTCCTCCTGCCCCCTCAAGTCTCCAGACAGCTGCAAGTAGGTTCCAGAGCACAGAGCTGCCCTGCCTCCCTGTGCTGCTCCCCACACTGCGCTTCTAAAGAGCTGCTGGACCTGGGGGCAGGGCTTTGCCCTGCCCTCCTGTCAGGGTCCCCACTCCCACAGTGTGTCACAGTGTCTACTCACACCCCAATGTACCCTTCCTTTTGGGAGCAGAGTGACTACAAAGGGCTCCAGGTCTCCTGGTACCTGGTTCCTCTTCTGCCTCAGGTGACCTCAGAAGTGAAGGCCCTATGCCTGCCCACCTGGATAGCCAAACTGAGAGGCCCAGCCCCAACCCTGTCTGCTCAGGCGTGGACCAAAGCAGGCTAACCAGAAAGCACTGGCTCTCTTGACAACTAGGGAACTGCTAAAAGTGATCATAACAAAATTTTTAAAGTTAAATATAACTTGAATGTGCCAGGAGATTAGAAAGGGAAAGGGAAATAACACTGACATAAAACACAAGCATCCAGAGGAGTCTGAAAATGCTTACCTGAGCAAAAACTAAAGAATTCCCCACCACACCACCTCCAAAGGCCACTGCCTTATAAGCTTCCATCAAAAGAAGGAAGGTGACGAGAGTCTTCAATTTAAAGGAGTCAGTGGAGCTCAACTCCCTGGGTCTCCATTTGCTCAGCTCTACAAGGAACCAGCTTTCAACACTTGCAGTTGGAGGTTGGAGTAGGGACCCCCAGAGCTGGGACACTACTAGGCTCAGAGCTTGCAGCAGGTGAGGGCTACATAAAGAGCTCAATGCAGCAGAGAGACCTGACATAAATTCCAACTCCTTTCCCCTCAGCCAGACAGATGGCTGGCCAAAGGCTCAGCAGAAACATCTGAATCCCAGCTCTGCCGCCAACAAGCTCCACAATTCTGGAATGATGACATCAGCCTTCTGAAGCTCAGTATTCCCATCTTCAGAATGGCTAGAAATGTCCATGGCTATGGCTACTGCTGTATACATGCTCTGAGAAGGCACCACGCACAGCCAAAGCAACCCATCCATGCCCCAACTATATACTGCCTAGTGCTATAGGCCCGGAGGATACAGCTGTGGTGGGACAGGACCAAAATTCTGCAAATACAAAGGAATTTATATTTCAAGGGAAAAGAGACAATAAACAAACAGCACACTCTGTGGCAGAGACACAAGTTTAAAGAAAACTCAAGCAGGAGATGTTGAACATCCCACAAGGGTGGATAGAGTGTTTTGCAGGAGAGTCAAAAAGGCCTCCGCAATGAGGTGGCTTCTAGGCAAAATCTGACAGTGATGAGGGAGAGGCTGTGTAGGGATCCTGGAAAGAGCAGCCTGAGCAAGTGGAGTAATACATGCCAAGGTCCTGAGGCAGGAGCTGGCCTGGTCTAAGGAGACATAAACAAGGAGGGCAGGTGAGAGGCCAGAGAGGACAGTGTGAGACAGGGGAGGGAGGCCAGCCTGAAGCTGTAGGTGGACCCTCACACAGCAGGTTGGACACACAGTAGGGACTCAAGCAACAATGCCCTGAGGGAAGCCTGTTGCTCCTGAAGCTTTCCTGTTGGTTCCTTGGCTTCTCTCCAAGCCTGTCCTTTGAAGAGGCTCGGGCTACAGGTGAGAGGTAGAGGGGAGACTTCAGCTGCCAAAGGTCTGAAGGAAAGGCTAGGGGGTCCCAGACAGGTTCCAGGAAGCTGTGCTCACTGATTAAGAGCAGCACTAATGGCCAGCTGGGACAGAAAAGACTCCCAGCATGGCTGGCAGCACTGCAGGACTGCAGGCTCATGAGGGGCTGGGCTGGGGTCCCTAGCATCCCCACAGCCTCACACTGCCTCTGCAGCTGCCATTCAGCAGCCAAGGAGGACAGCCTGAGCTGGTAGCATCAGAGATGATGGCAGAGGGAGCAAGGGGTAGAGAGGGAGGACACACTGCGACTCAGGCCACAATTGAGACTACTGCTACAGCCAATTGCTTCCCATCTCCAGGCCTGTTTTCCCCATGACCAAGGGAAGGCCAGGCTGGAGTAACAGACTCCCAAGGCACTGACACCACGACTATTCATACGCCTCCTTTCCAGGGCCCCCTTTGCATACCTGAAGACCCCTTTTGCATGCCCCTGAAAACACATCACAAGGTTGACATATCCATTTCCCCCATCCTGGGGTTTCAGTCCCACTTCACAGACAAGAAACCGAGGCTAGCAGTGACTGTCCTGATGGCACCACCACCTCCCTGGCACTGCTTGTCTGCCCTCAGGCCTCCTCCCACACAGTGACATCCATTGATTCAAAGGCCATTCATTCAGCACTTCTGTAAGCAGGACACTTCAAAGTGGACTGCCAGGGTCTCCATCCCCAACACCCACACCCATCACAGCTGGCACCCTCATGGAACATCTACTGAGCACCTACTGCATGCCAGGTCTTCACTAGGTCCAAAGGATGCAGCTCCCTGGGAGCTAGAATGCAGGCAGACACAGGGAGTCCAAGCAACCTGGCACACAAACACCTAGGGCAGAGTGTCTGTGGTCCAAGGGAGGGTGTGATCTGTCCCAGGGAAAGCTCCAAGGTTTTGATTTGGAAGCACTCAGGCTGTGGCCCCTCCAGAGCCTCCCCCACCTCCAGTCCCTGTCTGTGTGATGGAGCTAATGCCGCCCTCCGCTCTGGCAGGCCATTAAGAAATTAAATAAGCTGGCAGAGCACTGGGCCCTCGGCCAGTGCCCAGCCAGGGCTCTGGTCCTGCCCTAGACCCAGCTCCTCTGGAAAACCCACCTGCCCCTGCTGAGCACCCCGCCCCACACCCACAACTCCTGTGAAGCCTCAGGCACCCTGCCCGTGGCCCAGTTTTGGGCGGCTCACTTTCATCTGCAGCCTTTCCCTGCTGCTGCCAGCTCCCCAAAGCACAGCCCTTTCCCAAGCTAAGCCCACACCCACCACTCCTTCCGCGTGGCTGGTCCAGCGTTCACCCCTCCTGCTGCCCATCAGCTGCCCTTCCTGGCCTTTCCTTGATGCCAGCCTATGGCAGAGTTCCAATGGCAGGCCTCAGGGGCGGGGCAGGTATGTCCATGTGTCCGTCACATTAAAGCCCTGGCTAAGGCCCAGCCACAACACTGACTGCACCTGTCAAAGGGACAGCCCAAGCCATAGGCAGGCTAGGAGCAGGGGCTGAGGGTGACCACTGCACAGAGTCAGGGAGTGAGGACTGGGAGTAGGTGAGGACCATAGAGGTTTCTGGGAATGACAACATAGTCACTTCCACCCCAGCTGTGTGCCAAGCCCTCCAGTGCCACCTTGGTGTTGGCAATATGAACCAAGACTCTGAAGGAATGGCTAGGCCAGAGGAAACTGCCCACTGTCTGCACTGGTCCCAGTACTGGCCCGCTGGTCCCAGTTTCTATACTGCACAAACACAGGCCTGTTACTGGTACTGTCACTACTATTACTGCTGTTATCATTATTATTTCAATCCACCCAGTCTTCCTTGTTCCCTTTGCTGCAGATCTACAGAAAAAGATACAGTAACCCTGGGTTTACAGAGTGCCTACTGTATGTGTTCCAGCAGTGCTCCAGGGGAGAAGAGGGTCTGGCCCTGCTATGCAGCACACTGGCCTCCCTCTGTCCCAAGGGAGCTCAGGGGCTTCCCCTTTCAGACCTGCTCTATGTCAGACTTGACCCTACCTGACACTGCCCTCCTAAGGACCCCTCCTGGAGCAGCCAACCTTGGATCCCCAAGACGGTTGGAGGGACCACCAGAAAACCGAGGGACAGACTTGCTGGAAGTCTCTTTGGCGACCCCTGGGAGACAGTGAAGTGAGAGGGGCTCTTTTTAGAACACAGGAGGGAAAGCTCCTCAGAAAGACTCCTCAGAACCTCTGGTACTGTGCTGTACCTCTCCTCCCCAGTCCTCTCCTGCCACATGGCGGCAGTCCAGGGTGGAGCTTTGAGAGGAGGGGCCTTGGTCTCACAGCCTAGTGCAGGTGAGGCTGGGGTCCAGTCCAGGAAGGACAGCAGCCAAGGGCTAGCCTCCACTGGCATCTCAAGAAGGGGGCGAAGGGTAGGCCGGAGGCTAACGCCTTCTGGGTTGGCACCTTCAAGGAGGCGGCTGCCGATTTCAGCGGCGTGTGGGCGCCTCAGCGCTCCCAGGAGACAGAGTCTGGGAACCAGGTTCTGGGAGGCAGACTCAGGGGGCAGGAGGTCTCCAGAGCTTTGATGCAGATCTCAGGCCTAGGTACGCAGGGGAACGAAGAAGAAACTAGAAATGGCCACAGGCATAGCAAAACTACAGGACGGGTACGCCCCCTGGGAATGGGGGGCGGGAGCCTGCTCCCTGCGCATCCAGACTTTAGGGGGGCAGGACCTCCCAGAACCAGAGACCACCGCCAAACACCGCTATCAGATGACTCTCATTCCAAACATAGCTTTTAAGACATGCACATGACATGTGAACAAGACAGACAGGCATGGGCCTCCACTCCCATCTGTAGCAACCCCCACCCCACCCCACCCCAGGAGTTCCCCACCCCAGCCGCCACTTCCAAGAGCCCTGATCGCCTTCCAGCTCTTCCCCCACACACACCTCCTGCAGGACACTCAAAGCAGACTTGTGAGTACTTGAGGGCCCACCAGCCCTGAGCCCCTGCGGGCTTCCAAGGCCACTTTTAAAAAGCAAAAAGAAGCCGCTGGACTTGTCGGCTGATTGAATCGCTGACCGAGAACCATTCCCAGAATATTTTTACTCCACCAGAAAACAGGAGGTGGAAAAGAGAAACAATCCCAAAGACCCGCAGCTCCCGGACCAGGGTCTTCTTCGGGGCCTCTCTTAAAGCCCAAACGTCCCTCAGTACCCGCAGCTTGATCAAGGGGTCTCGGAGAAGGTCACACCTCGGACCCATGCCGTGCGCAAAGTGGCTCTCGCCGGCTTCCTCCCGAGCCCCCTCATGCAAACCGAGCAGAGGGGGACCTAGGGCTTCTCAAAGTTTCCCGAAGCACCCCCTCCCCCTCGACAAAGGTTAGCCTGGAGCAAAGTTCCCTGGTGGCAGGAGCCGGAGACATGGCAGCGGAAGAAAAGCTCGCAGTCAGCATGTCCTCGGATGGTTCACCAAGGGGGAAATACCCGAGCAAGAAAAAGCCCTCCTGCCCCACCTTCCCTGTTGCTGCACCACCTCTTGCTCACTGAGGGCCGGAGAGACTGCCTGAGGGTAGCTGGGGCCCGGCCCGCGGGGTTCGTGCGCCGGCAGCTGCGCTCTTACCTTGGTCGCTGGCAGGGGCGCGGCGCGCTCCGCGTCCTCCGAGCTCCGGGCGGCGGATTCTGGCCCCGGCAGCCGCTGCACTGACTGCATCGCAGCCGCCGCCGCCGCCGCCGCCGCCTCAGGACAGCCCCCGGGGGCGCTCCATGCCCGGGGACGCGTCGGCCCAGGCGCGGATCGCCCCGGTCCAGCCACGGGTCGGGGGCGCGCCTGGACGGCGCCCCCGGCCGCGGGGCGCTCGCTCTGGCTGTGCGGCTGGCGCGGGTCCCTTAGTCCCGCTGTGAGCACAGCCGGCCCAACCCCTCCCCCGCCGGCTGTTATCTGATCCCGGCCAGGGCCCGGAGCGCTCCCCCACGCCTGGGTCCCGGGCACCTCCCAGCGGGTTTCGGCCGCTCCAGACCTCCTTCCCCCGGCTACGGTTCCCAGGGAGGCGGTGCGGCGGCGGTGTGGCCGGGGGGAAACAGAGAGCGAGGAATGGAGGGCGAGGAGGCGGCGGAAGGCAGAAGCTCGGCGCGCACCCAGCTCCGCGCCCCGCTGCTACCGTTGGCCAGCTCCGCAACTCCTCTAACTCTCCGCCGAGAGCATGCCCGCCCCGCGCCGCCGCTGCCCCCGCCCACCGCGGCCCTGACCTGGCCCGGCGCCCCCTTCTAGCCCCAAGCCACCTCCCTCCCACACGCAAACACACTGCCAACCACTTGCGCACTGGGGCGTGCGCATACATACACACATACACACACACACACACACACACACACTCACGCACACGCACAAGCACATCCTCCCAGAGACACGCGCGCTCACAGGTGCATGGCAAGCATACACACAGGCAAGGAAATCTTGGACATGCGTGCATATAGCTGGCTACACAGACTCAGCATCTCATCCACACGTGCCTAATACGTGCCTTAATATGCAGGGTGGCTGCAGGTGCACAGGCTCACACGTGCACACGCACGGTGGTATCTGTACTTGTGCACAGATGCACATATCTGAGCTTGTGCATTCCCTCAAAATAATTTCCTCATGCACAATAAGCACACACACTCACATGGGTGCACGTGCACACACACACACACACACACACACACACACACATGCGCGCGCCTTAATGGCACTTCTCCCCATCTTGTGCTCTGGCTTCTCCCACCTCCTGCTTTCTCCCCTGCTCCTCTCCAATCCCCTCTCTGCTAACTTGAGCCCCATGTGACCCCCTTATTTTGCCCAACCCTGACTAAGGCTCAGGCTCTCTCCCCAACCTGTCCCCAAGTGCCCTGCTCTTCCAAGCTCCTGAGGTGTATTGTCTGAGCCTCACATTCTCTGCTTCCCACAGGGCTCAGGCCTTTCATCCTGGCAGACAGATGAACGCAGCCCAGCCCTGGCCCAGGGAAACCCCATTTTGTCACTGACCTGAACCCCAGTTCAGCCCTAGGGCCACAGAACTGGACTGAGGAGGCAGGTCCATGCCCAGAGCACCAGCCTCAAAGGGCTCCCTGGCCCCCTTGGCCTCTGCTTCCCCTTTAATGTGAAATATAATTATGTGTCTGCACAGCAGGGAGACTGGCTGCAGGATTCTAACCAAGGAGGACAGCTCTGGCCACCGCCCAGATCACTGGCAGCTTAGCACAGAGCCCTCTGCAGGCCCTGCCAGCCTGGGTTCCAGGCCCCAGGCTGTTGCCCCAGGCTCCAGGGTCACCCAGGACACTCCACTACCTCAGCTAGTACTGAGTTTGAAAATCCCATCTCCTCTCCTGAGCAACTGTGGAGGCAAGTCACCACCCAATGCCTCAGTTTCCCTATGGTCAAAGAATTAGTGTGGATTCCTACTTCACACGCTAAGCTGTGTGCTAAGGACCTGGCTCAATCGACTGGCTGTCACTATGACCCTCTGGAATGAAAGCCCCATTGCCCCATTCTACAAATAAACAAGGCACAGAGAATGGTGGTCACTTGCCTAGTCACAGAGCTTCGAGTCAGAACCAGGTATGTCCCTAGGATGAGAATTCTGCCTTCCTGCCTGGTGGCTGCTTAAAACTACAGTAAAAAGAAAAAAACGTCAAGGAAAGCCACCCCAGTGCCCCATGCCTGCCTGTGTGAGCACACAACGTCCTGGTTCCCCCACCTTCCTCCTCCTGGGAGACCAGCCTCTCAGGAAACCAAAAACTCTCCACAAAATTTTCCTCATTTTCCTCCAGGTGACCAAGATGAGAAATGACTCAGTTCCCCACCTTCTGCTGCCCCTATGCCCAGAAGAGAGAAGCCAGAAACAGGAATGAAGAAGCAGCCCTCAAGTCCTGTTCTCCATCCTAGAAGACTTCTCAGGCACCCCAGTAGGAACAGGCCTGAGTTGGGCCCCTAGTCAGACCCACCATGGGTACCCAAAGGAGTCTTTTGGCATCCCCTCAGCTGCGTAACAAGAGAATTAACAGCAATACCACAGAACTCTGGACCCAGGATTCTGATGGCTCAGAACAAAAGGGTGAATGTAGGGCAGTGGTGGTGAGCTTACTGCATGCATGCTGCAGCAAGCTGTTTGCTATCGTTGAAAACTCCAAAAGGTTTGTCATCACCAATCTAGGGCATCTGGAAGCCTGGAGTACCAACATACACATAAGCCCCACCCGTTGCCTACCAGGACTGCTTTATGAGTCCAACAGGTCTCCCTGGGCCTTATGATCAGACTCACTCCACAGAATGACATTACACAGCCAAAAACATTTCAGCAAAGAAGTAAGCCTGGCCCTCTACTGTAGGTGTCACATCCCCCTTCCCAGTAGGCTTCTGGAGTCTGATGTTTTGTTTTGTTGTGCTGGGGATCAACCCAGAGACCTTGAAAAGCTACTCACCCTATCACAGAGCTACACCTCCAGCTACCAGGATTCAATTCATAATCATAGTCATGTCTCTTTTGAGGCTGTCCTG
>NDGN011350332.1:0-12107 GCA_002564285.1 Tympanoctomys barrerae | reverse complement strand
GACGACGACGACGACGACGACGACGACGACGACGACGACAACGACGACGGCCAATGAACAAATTGTTGGGAAAACACAAGAGATAGAAGAAATGTGAGTACTCTGATATTCTCAGCTTTTATAGCAGAGGTCAAAAGATACTTTTGTATCCAATAGCAGTAACATCAGTATTTACTGAGTTCACACTATGTACTATGCCTTGCACTGACCCTTTCTCATGAAATATCTCCTAAAATCAACTCTGAGTAAAGAATCATTTATTATCTCCCTTTCATGCTTAATGAAATTAAGACATCAAGTAATTTGTTCAGAGTGCACAGTCTGTAGGTGGCAGACCCAGACATAAGGAAGTAGAAACATACTAATTTCAAGCAATCATGTGAATAGTGCATTGGCATACATGAAGAAAACAGTGACACCTAGGGAATACAAAAATATTTGTGAGAAACTTGGCATCCTTCTTTAGCAGCACGCTGGGAACCTCATGCTTTTTAATCTATTTCTATCCAGTATTACATAATTAGCTAGTAGTACAATCAATTTGGTTAGTCTTATTGACGGCCATTAGACTACTAGGACAGATTAAACTAGTAAAACTCTTACCATTTCATTGGCTGTAAAAATAGCAAGCTCAATTCTTACTCAAGATACATGTGTGTTGCAGCTTAGGAAGGCCCATGCTCATTACTGTCAGTCAGAGATTTCTGCCAATACCCAGCAACCATTATTTTAATTGTCACAGGTCACAGTGCCTCAGAGAACGTTCTAGAAGATGCCTCACCAGCCATTAAGTATTTGTCCCAGAAGTGACCAACATAATCTCTATTTGTAATTCCTTAACCAAAGCTAGTCACACAGTCAAAAATACTGTACTACAAAATACCAGAAAATGGAAAACTAAAATATTTTTCAAACAATATTAATGGTTAACAAGAAAACACTTAGTTAGCTGCCATATTTTTCTTATTATAAATTGTATCAAAATGACCATTCTTGTATAAAAATATTTGTGTATATATTCAAGGAAATCTGTTTTATAAATTCTGAGGATGGAATCTCTCATCAGAAATCATGCCCATTTTAATTTTAACAAATATTACCAAATTACCCTCCAAAAGGTCTTTCTTTTTAATTTATATTCATAATGATTACAGTTAAAAATCTTTTCATATGTGTGGCCCAGGGAGATGGCTCAGTGGAATAAGCACTTGCCTGGCAAGTGCAAGGGCCTGAGTTCAATCCCTGGTTCCACCAAAAAAAAAAAAAAAAATCTTTTCCTATGTGTATATCAGTTTTACTTTTAGCATTACATTTCATCCACTTACAATACATTTGACAAAAAGACTCAGCTACTTTCAGCTTCCATTTTTTTTTCCTCAAATGGCTGACAAGCTAACACAAATTATTGCATAAATTACTTTTCCTCCAGTATTGGGCCATATGTATCAATTGAACATTTTCATTTAATTCTACATTCTGGGTCACACAATTATTTCATTAATTTTATACTAGCTTACCTACTTGAAGATAGTATTATTGTTGGTTTTATTAAGAGTATATAAATATAGATTATTTTTCTTTTTTAAAAAGTCACTCATCAAAGAAGGCATAGCATTTTTGTATGTTTAACTTTGTGGTGCCTTTGAGTTGAGTTTCTTAATCTCTGTAGAGCAGCCCTATAAGCTTCTTTTAACTGTACTCATATGTCATTTCTAATTGTTGTTCATGTTATTGCTTTTGCAAATGTTGTCTTTCTTCAACAGATGAAATAAAAGCCTTAAATATTTAACCTAGGAATGTATTGCTTTAAGGTTTCTTGTTTGGTTGGTTGGTTGTTTTGTTGTTGTTGTTGGCAGTAGTGGGGCTTCAATCCAGGGCCTCTGCACTGTTACATCAACAGGCCTTTATCCATCTATCAATCTATCAACCAATCAATCAATCTATCTATCTATCTATCTCTCCACTTTTGAGACAGGGTCTTGCTATGTCTCTAGGTTGCCTAGGCTGGGTTTGAACTTGTAGCCCTCAGCCTCCTAGAGCCCTCCACTTATAGGCAGGAACCACCATGCCCAGTAACTTCAAGGTTTTTGTGAAGTCCACAAGTTCTTTTGACTTGTGAGCATTTCACCAGCCTGGTTTTACCTTCTAGGGTCTCTTGAACAAAGAAAATAGCGGTGTCACTGCATACAAAACAGAAGCAGCCAAACTATCAAGGGTGTATTTTCTATGCTGTTCTTCAGAAATGAATGTGGAGAAACAGACTTCTGTGGGGCAAATGACTAAAAGCTGTCATCTGAGGAATGGTAAAAGGATCTGGCACAGGCAAGACGTGGATGCGCCCAGTGATTTTAGCTTCCACTTGAATTTCAGTGATATATTTTATGCATACAGAACATAGTAAAATTGTGGCTCATACTTGAATCTTTTTTTTTTTTTAAATTTTAGGGAAGGGTCTACAGGGTGTTCAGGATCTCACTACTAGATCAGACTTGTAGTGATCTACCTGTTTACAGCCTCCTAAAAGCTAGGATTAGGCATGCACCACCACGCCCAGCCTCAACTGTCATCTCAGTGCACTTCAGGGGTGAGGCCAGCATGGCAGGCCCGGGGATCGTAGCCCTCGGCCCTGCGCCTGCCTGCAGGTGCTTTAATCTGCTGAGCTGTTTGGCCGGCCCTCATAGTTGAATCTCAAGTTTTACCCTATTTAGAATTCTGCTGTTAGTTTAGACTGCCATAACTCATTGTTTCTGTGATATATGTACCTAAACTTCCGATGCTTTTAATCATTCAAGTAAGACATACAGTGACAGAACTGCAAAGCTATTTATACTCAACTTTTAGTCTTTGTTTCTCAGTCACGATGGGGTGTCAGGGAGACAACACTGGAAAGCGTTCCGAAATAAATGCTGTCTCTTCTGTTTCCCTGTGACCATGACTAGTCGCCTGTAAGTAATAGTCCCTGTGGAGTGAGATGTTGTGTGTCATTACTCAGGTGTTGGCTTAGAGCAGCTCTCAGTCTCATAGGATGCAGCGTGGAACACAAGGCCTAGGACAGAGCGTCCTGCTCCACATTTTCCCGCTCATGCAGTCAAGTTTGGCAAACTGATACGAGAGTGATCGATTAAGCTTTTCTGACACCTCTTGCTTCTCATCAGTTCCCACCGGGAATAAAATGAATTGCTTCTTCCTCCGTGTTCCTAGACTATGTTCCCAAGCCTAGTACAGCTGCGTGCTCACGTTAGTAACGTGTCTGTTTCACGCGTGGTTCTTACTCATCCAGCTGGATTACGAGACCCATGACAGAAGAGTACAAGCACACTCACGTTTGTCCTCCCGATGCGTAACTAGTTCCTTCCATACACTCACTTCCAATAAATATTTCTAGAAGTAAACAATCCATTGTACTATATGTTTTTGTTCTACTCAAGGTGTAGTTTCCACACAAGCAATTCACATATCATAAACATTACATTATAAAGTTCAGTTTAAATTGAATTTTAAAGGTGATCTCTCTGGAGGCCATGTACTACAGCAGAACAAATCAAAAGCAATCATTTCCATGAATGGCTTTGAATATTATCTTCCTTTCATGAAACCATTAACCCTAAGCGTTCTTTAAATATTTACTCATATTTTCATTAAAAAAGAGTTCATCTTATGTTACACTTTCAAATTATGCACACAGACAGGTAAATGCATTCAAAAATGGAAAGAAACAGTGCACAGCAGATCTCTTCAGTTTATCTCTGAGTACAGCAGTGAAAAGAATATAGGGAATCAAAGCACATTCTAATATTCTCCCTGGTGTACTTTTGTGGGTTGAAATTTTTACCAGAAGCAGCCAGAGAGAACAGACAGAAAGCAGCAGCTTATAGTTCCTGACATAACTCATGAAATTTATCCGGGTCTTTGGCTGTCATTCAGATTAAGCAAATTCAAGTGGAATTACACTACTAACAATCTAAGGAAGACCATCCCTCTGCGTAGATGATGGTTCACCAGTCTTCCCTGGATTTAGACTTCGTACACATCCTCTCAGTGCCACACCCCTGCTGGCATCTTCAGTCCTACAATCATAGTGAACCAAAAACTTAAACTCAAAAAAAAAAACCCTTCTAGCTCCCTGAATTTAAGATTGCAGTTAATGGCATAAAGTCAGAAAACCCACATTCAACATACCCTGTTCAAAGCCGCTAGGACCAGTTTGTGAACATCATTCTGTACACACTGTTTCCTAAGCATATTCAGTTTACGTTGAGATTCATCTCTGGATTCTTCTGGCATACCTGAATGCAAAAGTAAACAAGGAAATAAATATCTGTGCATGCGATGTTATGGCTCAGATCCAAATCAAAGCCCCCCAAAGTCTCCAGTGTTCACAGCTGGGGCTTTCGGAAGGGACTGGATCGCAGGGCACTGGCCCAATAGTGCATTAATCTACTAATGACTTTAGGTGCCGTTGCGAGGTGGGGCCTGCTTGGGTCAGGTGGGTCCCTGGGGGTGCACTCCTGCCCCCAGCTCCTCTGTTGTCTCCGTGTTTATGGTCTCCTCCTCCGGCACGCTGCACCATGCTCCTTCTGCTTGGAGTCAGGTGCCTTCAGAGGGAAACCACTGGAACAATGGGTCTAAACAAACCCCCCTCAGTTGCAGGCATGGGAACCTTTTTTCTAGCAGTAGAAAGTGACTGAGACATATATGTACCTACTTCTCATGTAAGAATTAACGCTGGACAAATTGTCATTTGTGAAAAATTATCATAATGTACCTAACAGAACACAGGTACCATTTTCTAGTAAATGATTCCTTAGAGCAATAGTACTGAGTTTTAAGAAATCTAGAAAAGCATTTCATCATTGAATACAAGAAATACAATGCATATGGACATTTACTGAATTTAAAGTAACAAGAAGTTACTTAGGGATAGTGGAATCTTCTCACATAAAACAATCTTATGTAGGAGTTGGCTTTGGTTTAAAATTTTAGGAGATTTTCATGCCACAATAGACAACTTTGGAAAAGTTAAATGTTATGTGGATACAGGAAATATGGTCAGACATGAAATATAGACATGAAAACATTGGGAATAATGGTGGGAAAATAGATTTTAGTTGCTGTATTAAGACTGTGGGGAGTTTGTCAATTACAAGACACCTAAAGACTATAGAGTGGTATTATTTTTTAAAAATACTTCTTATAAACCTACATTGTAGTTGAAGGATCCCAACACTATTGAAAATCTGTGAGTCCAAAAAATGCTATACAACACCATGTACCTGTAAAATTAGGTTGAAAGAATATCTTTCTCAAATCTAAAACTATAGAAATATTATTAATAATCATGATTTTTCATTTTTTACAATTTTTATTATCCTAAATTATAAGTTGTTTATTGCCCTTCCATCACTCACTTGAAATAGGAGTGACAGGGGTTGTGGAGATAGCTCGGCAGTCTTACTGCACAGCT
The DNA here is from genome assembly GCA_002564285.1 of Tympanoctomys barrerae. Taxonomy (NCBI): domain Eukaryota; kingdom Metazoa; phylum Chordata; class Mammalia; order Rodentia; family Octodontidae; genus Tympanoctomys; species Tympanoctomys barrerae. Next base: position 6,643 of record NDGN011350332.1, on the reverse strand, counting down.
AGGACTCATAGTGCTCTTCCTGTCTCAGCCTCCCCAGTGCTGGGATTACAGGCATGTGCTACCACGCCTAGGGTTCCAAGGCTGGCCCGGCATGCAGTACCAGGGATCAAACCCGTGTTCTTGCACTTGCCAGGTAAGCTTAGACTGCCAAGCTAAGCCTGTGTTCCTCCTCAAATAGTTGCATATTATTTTCTCTAGAACTAAGTCAAGAAAGAACAAGTCAAATGATACTTTGTTAAAATAACTGGGTCTCTATTATTATTCTATTACAGCACACAGCTTGAATCTGTCTAACATAAGTTATTACTAAAGAAATTAAAGCAGGCAAGCTATCTGCCCAGCCCCTGAAATCCTAAGTTACTACATCTCTATAACTCAGTTTCACCATCTGTATAATGTGAAGAAGTAAAAGAAGGCAGGAAAGAAACATCTGTTTTGGGGTTGTTGTGCAAATTAAAAGTTTACATGCAAAGCATTTTCAGTAACATTTAATCCTTCCTGTGGTACTCGGGATTAAGCTTAGGGCTTTCACCTGGTGCTCCATCCCCAAGCCTTTTGCTTCTGTTGACACAGTGTTGCACTGAAGTGTCAAGTTGCTTGGGCTTGGCTCAAACTTGCGATCCTCCTGCCTCAGTTTCCCAAAGTGCTGCTATTACAGGCATGCACCACTTCGCCCAGCTGCCTGATTGCTTTTTCTCCATGTGTATATGTGTGTGTGTGTGTGTAAACAGGGTCTTGCTATGTCTGCCTGATATTTTTAAGTCCTCTATGGTGCCAAGCACTATCACTGTCACCAGCTGCAAATGAGTACATTTTAATACAGTTTTCATATTTCAGGTTATTGCTTTTCTGGATTAAATGAGCTCAGTTCCTCCAACTGCCCTTATTCATACAGTTTTGCACACCTTGTTACTCTCCTGTATGTAACTCTTTATTGGCCTGTGCCCCTCCTTAAATAGTTGCATATTATTTTTTCTAGAACTAAGTCAAGAAGGAGCAAGTCAAACAAGACTTTATTAAAATAACTGGGTCTCTATTATTGTTCTATTACAGCACCCAGCTTGATACCTGTCTAACATAAGTTATTACTAAAGAAATTAAAGTGGACAGTACTAAATTGAAAAAGAAGGTGTCTGGGAAACAGCTCAGCAGTGCAAGCGCCTGCCCAGCAAGTATAAGGTCCTGAGTTCAATTTCCGGTACCAGAAATTAAAAAAGCCACTACACTGAAAAAGATCTTGAGACATACATTACATGCAAAAGTTCATCCTGAATTGAATACTGCATTATGTAAATTTATAGTAACACAAATTTTTTACTCTGGAAACTTGAACATGATCTAGTTCATAAGTACATACACAAGATGTCTTACCAGGACCTCAACATGTTCAACCAGAATTACACTCAACATCAACATATGTAAATACAGAGTTACTACCATGTAGACCAATACAGGACAGGAGGATAACATGGCACAGCACACTACGCTGCCTCCTGGCATGCTGTACAACATGGTACCATAGGACACACTATTCACGCTGTGCCCCAGAGAGAACTGTCTATTCTCCCTGTATACTCAGTATACAAGCATAGTTATATAGTGATATGCCTACAAAATGTGTCTAAATGTGTATTTTCATATGTAAAATAAATCTCTAAAGCAACTATTGTCAAGGGCACTCATGACCACCCAGGCGTTTACTGCCTAACAAATGTGGCTTTTGGGCCTATTCAAGATCAATAAAAGAAAAATTATATTTGAAATTTGTTTGAGGACTCAAAGCATATTGTTTTGTTATCAGCAGCCTTGGTTCTGAATGTCTTTTGGCTATTTTTAAAATTCCCACCCACCCATCCTCAAAAGAATCAGACTGATATCTCTTAGGATATTCTGTGCTGTTTTAGAACAATCTGCGGGGCCAGGGAGATGGCTCAGTAGAGTAAGTGTTTCCCTGGCAAGTACAAGGGCCTGAGTTCAATTCTTGATTCCACCAAAAAAAAAAAAGAACAATCTGCAAATGAAACTAAAAATTCACTGTTATATTTTTATTGTATGTCTGTTAAATTGTATCTCAAAAGTTAACTGATAATTATGATTCAATTAAAAACTACTGACTGGATAGTTGTTTTTATTCAAGGTACAAGGAACTTCTTTTAAAAATGACTCAACAATGCTGTCCTTAAAAAATACTTTTCTTTCTTTTTCTTTTTTTTTTTTTGAGACAGAGTTTTGCTATGTAGTTCAGAATAAGCATCCTCGAATTCACAATGATCCTCCTGCATCAGCCTCCCAAGTGCTAGCACTACAGGTATGCACCACCATGTGTGGCCAAAAACAAACAAAAAACCTTATAATAGGTATGTTCTTATTCTCAGAAATGTAAGAATCCTGTATAACCACAGGAAAAAAAAATAGATTTAAGTTGATTTCACTTCAGAAAGAAAAAATTAGCACTTAAAAAAACTGGGAATTACATAAAACAAACAAGAAAAGTATTTGCCCTTGTACTTAGCAGTCACAGTGTCCCAGCAAATGCACCTAACTGCCCCTCAGATGCATCCTCTCCTGCCTGGTTCCAGGGCCTCTACCCTGCCTCGCTAGCCAGCCAGCGACCTCCAACCCGGCACCCTCTAGCTGGTGCCTCCTTGCCTGGCATCCTCCACGCCTTGGTGCTACACACAGCCACAAACCCACAAGTTCTACACTCCTCTAATACATTTGAGTTTATTTGCATTTAAGTAAAAAGCACATATCGCCCAGCACTGCACCCTACATCCACTGCTTCTGGCCTCCATCTGCCCTCCCCGCAATCCGCACCGGGGCCCGCACCTTCTCCTTGAAATGTCCTTCCCTCCCCTCTCCCAGCCCACTCGGCCCATCCGTCAATCTCAGCTGTCACGTCTCTGACCCACTCTTTTGAATGCATGACTCATGCCTCCATAAACATACTCACATCCCGTGCGCCTGTCATGCCCTTTCACTCTGTCTCAGAACTGACAACTGACGCACCAGGTACCTTCAGCTCCTGTAGTACTACACTCTTGCTTTTCCTCATTCATCTTTCAAGCCATAAGAGCAGCACAGCGTTCAGAACGTAAGCCACACTTTAATAAATATGTGTTGAAAGAGTTCAGGAGTAGGTGTTTTAAGTAGGCTTTGCAAGGCAAATAAGGAAACAACAAACGTAAGAGGTGGTAGCGGAGGGGAAGCAAGCCCCTGAGGTGAATCAGTAAAATCCGGATGAGTATCGAGAAAAATCAGCCCAATCACAGAGTTAAAAGGACTGAAAGAAAGCAAGCAATGAGGTGTGAAAGTTAGCTACTGCTTACGGTTCAGGCAAGGAAAAAACCAGGGCTCAGGCTTGAACTTGAGTCACAACCACAGAAACTGAAATGCAATGGCAGAAGCGAGCACCTACCCTGGAGATGAAGCACTCCATGCTTTATACTGTAGCTATTTTTTGTACCTGATGATCTTACTAGGCTTTGTTATACACTCAGCTCAGTGGCTCTTCCACATTATCGTTCACTCAGAACTTTGGGCTTAGGCGAGGGACTGGCATTCGGTGGGCAAAAACTGGTCCTTCAGATTTGCTTAGAAAGTTGCCATTTCGTGTAGGGCCAAAGATCCACTGAAATTGCTATCTCTTCGCACAGTTGATTTTGTGACTTACCTGGCACTATAAAATGTAAAATAGCTCGCAGCGCCTCCAGCTGTACTGGCAATGACGTCTCATGGTTTTTCATAACTGTTATTATTTTGGGGACCAACCCTTCCACTGTATCCAAGGAAGCATTGCTGGAGAGATAAAATCAGCGTGTTTATTGAAGACACAATCCAACTCAATTACTCAAACGCCAAATTAAAACAAATGCTGGAAAACAGCATCAACAGATTTTTCCAGGAAAGTGTACTGGAGTTCAGACATCTGAGCATGCATAATCATTGTTTCATTCAATATTGACCTCAAGAAGCAGAATTCACAGCAACCGGGGATTTCTCTCACTTGGTTTTCATAACAAGTCTTTTCTGATCTACCTATGAGTCATTGGCAACAACCCCAAAAGATAGATGCTATCATTCCTATTTTCTACTTAGGTGGTCAAAGGATAAAAAGTCTTGTAACTAGAAGAAGGTAGCGTCAAGGCCAGCACACAAACTCATCTGGCTTCAAGACGAGAGTCCCTTGCATCATACCCCCGATTAACATCACTGCTCTTCCCAGGTGCTATTCTCTTTGTTCTAGCTTGCGTTAAGATGAGCAAAATTCGCTTGATGAGAGCCTAACAGCTACTACTAAGTTCTCAAAGACAGTCTTCGCTTGGCGCTGTGCGATGCCAACTGGGCCTTGTGCACGTCAGAGCTGTGTGCTCACTCTGTAGGGCTCCACAGCCCTTGCGGTATAGCATTCCTTCCTTTCCACCTAGTTTTAGCACTTTCTCTTTCCTCTTCCAAGGATTAGCCTGCCCTCCTTTGGCAGTGCCCGCTGGGCTCACTATGCCCTTCCCACTGTGACCTTTATGCACCACACCTCCGCAGTACGGCGCAGAACATGGTCATCTGCTTACCTATCAGCATGATCGTCTGCTTACCTATCAGTATCCTCGACTAAACACTGAGCATCTGGAGGGCTATCTAATTGCTATAAGTTTCTGTCTCTAAGATTGCAACCATAGACATTCTAATAATGAGAAAACCACCAGATCCATTAAAAGGCTTGCCCGGAATCCACAAAATCCTAAGCCATATTTTGTTAGCTCCTTTATCAGATTTTTGCATCATTTATGAAGGGATACACAATTCCAGCACCATAAAAATCAACATTTAAGACAAATGTTTCATTGAAATGTTCAAAAGCAACCTTTAAATGGAGAAATATCACTTAGAGAGATGATTTACATGCATATAAACAGATTAGCTGGACTGATAGTAAAACAATTTGACAGCACTGCTTACAAGTGTGTAGATAGGCACAATTTATCATGCTCTATGTACTTAATTCATTTGTGCATAACAGCAGCCATAGTAGGTAAAATATACTAGGCATTGTATCAAAACTTTTATAAAAATGAACATATTTAATCCTTACATTGCTCATAGACAATTAATGAGGCTGTTATTATGATTCCTTTCTGCAGATGAGGAATCTCAAGTTAAGCAATCAAACACTTGGCTCCAGCTAGTGGCAGAGCCAAGACCCAAAGTCAGTTTTCACTGCCTCTCTGTACCTTTCCTTTACTTATTTTTTATTTCCTTTATTTTTTTACCCATGGCAGTTTCCAATACAACCTACTTTTACTTGCTATTCATTCAGACAATGCCAAAGTTACTTTACAATTTTTTATTAATAAACTGCAAAAAGATATTGAGTTTATCCTGCAGGAAGTATCGGCTGGATTGATTTGGTGTGGATGTTGGGAACAAGGTTTTGGAAGCCAGTAACTCTGCCCTACCATCACCTATCACAGACCGATAGTCCTGGCGCTGTTGTGCTGCTGAATGGCCACAGCCTCAATGACTCTGGACCAGAACTAGATGTGAAGAAAAAGTCCCATAGCCAAGGGGTGAGAGAGGAGGAGAAGACACGACAGAGTTAACTCAAATAAAGGAACATTAATAAATAATGCACTCGATATGTAAAAGCAACACCTAGAAACTGCACAGGGATTGTGAAATTTTGCATCTTTCACAAACAATAATTTGAAAAACTTGCAATTCGTGCTGCATAATACTTATTCTTGAAACGTAATCAATACCATACCTAAAGCACAAACACAAACCTTCGCCGCATTGCTACAGTCTCTAGGATTCCTTTTAATGCTGAGACAAAGTAAATCTATAAAATCAGCAATGTGAGATTCCACTGCAAAACTTTCACACTTCAAATGCTTTGTGTTTTTCTTTTCATTCTTAGAGAGGGGCATGAAATAATATTCCACCTGATTACTTACTATGGATCCTGCATGGGTGGAAGCCTACATTACCTTCCTTCAAAAAGATGGTTCAGCATCTTACAGCCGCTCTCGGCCACTTCGGGAGAATGTTTGTGCCTCTGCATGAGCTCCAGCACGTTCAGGTATATTCCTTTGGACAACAGGATTTTTCTGAAATTAACTGCAAAGTATTCTTGAGGTTAGTCATAAGTGTAAAAGCACATTTTTATAATCTAACAAGAAAAATGTAGACGATTAAGGCAGTCTAAGATCTTAGGAAAACACAAGCAAGAACATGCCCAGCCCCTCTGCAACTTAAAGATTACTAATGTCTACTTCTTTAAAACATGTATTGTTTTCTGTACTTCCACATTTGTAAATTCTTCGCAGAGGTTTTGTTTGCGTTGTTTTGAGCTGCTCTGTCCATTTCTTCCAGCGGCGTGTACAATCCTGTCATTGTCACATATGCCATTGTGTGGAAAAGGATAGACAAGAGCGCACTGCTGTGAACCAAAGCTAGTTTCATTTATTGGCACGAGGCCACAGCAAAGATTGAGTAAATACATAGATATGTTGGATAACTGGCATGTTACATGTAGAGAAATAGCTACGTTTTAGTATGAGGTTTTTTTTAAGGGTCTTTTTTCTTTATTTTTTGACAACTCATACAGAATTTTACTTAACACAGTAATATGAATTTCACAGTATTT
>NDGN011350315.1:0-11873 GCA_002564285.1 Tympanoctomys barrerae | reverse complement strand
AGAACAGAAACTCGGCGAGGTTAGAGGGAAACAAAATGGAGTCAATTTGTCAGGGTACAACAATCTCCAGCCCCCCCTTTTTTATTTTTAAAGCAGAGACTCCCTATATCACTAAATTGTGCAGGCTGGGCTGGCAGCGGATGTTCTATTCTCAAACTCTCGCCTCTGCTAGCTTGGCTTCCGGTGTTGCTTCTAGCGTTCTCAGTCTCCGCTTCTCAGAAATGAGGATAATAGCAGAAAGCACTGCAGCACACTGTAAAGATGAAATGCTCTTAAACACTCAAGGCACTTTTCAACAGTGCGGAGAATCAGTGTCAGACTCCTTACATTGCCGCGAAACAGGAGCTTGCTGCGGCTGTTATTCAGGAGGAAAGCAAAGCCACTTAGTGCCAAGGTAGGGACTGAAGGAGGCTGATGCAGGGCAGGACCCTAGCCAGGGCCTTCAGCGAGAGCTGAGGAGGTCGCGCACCCCGGCATCCCCGCACCGTCGCCCTCCGCTCTAGCCGCCAGAGGCCGCTGTGCCACCGCGCACCGAGCTCCGGCCGCCAGCCCCGCCCACACCCTCGGTCCCGTCACGAGGCCACGCCCCCGGCTCCGCCTGACCGAGCGGGGCCGGGCTCAGCCCCAAGGTTCCGCGCCTCACGGCTCCTTCCCTCGGCCCCGCCCCCAAAAGAAGGCCCCTCCCCCGACCGCGCCCCTCTTAGAAGACTCTGGCCCCGCCCCTATCGACCCAGCTTCCCACAGGAGGCTCCGGCCACAGGGTCCCGCCCCCTACCCCGCCCCGTCCAGAAGGCCCCGGGCGTCCGGCTCTCGGGCCAGAAGTCCCGGCCTCCTCCAGCCAGGGTTCGCTCGGTCGCAGTATGAGTCTTCCCGCTGCTAGCCCGCTCTTCGCACCCGGTGAGGACTGCGCCCCTGCGTGGCGCGCAGCGCCGGCCGCTTACAATGCGGCCGACACACACCTGGAAATCCTGGGCAAGCCGGTGATGGAGCGCTGGGAGACGCCCTACATGCACTCGCTGGCGACTGCTGCCTCCTCCAGAGGTAGTTCCCGCCCGCGCTGGAGCAGGGGTAAACTGAGGCTGGGAGGGCGTTACAACTCCAGGTCCAGCTCAGATGCTTCAGCACCTCTGTGTACCTTGGCTCCTGCGCCTGGGTGATGGGGCTGCTAGTGGAGTAACCGAGGCGGTAGAGGAGGGGTGCAGGTACAATCTCCCTCACCTCGTCCCCGCACACAGCGGGACCTAGAACTTATTCCTTCGGGGAGATGAGCCTTCCTCCCCAGGCTGGGTCCTCCGATGCACAACCCGGGTGGAACTGGAGCATGGGGCCCCCACGTGTGGCCTGAACGGAGGAGCTGCGCTGCTGGTCTTGGGTCAGGAGGCTGCCTAGCGCTTGCCTGGGAGTCCCCGCCCCCGCTGTGCCTAAGAATAGCTCAGAAAAGCAGAACCTGGGAGACAGCTGTCTGTTGGGATGAGGCTACACTGCCAGTCGGAGCCCAAGGGGTTCCCAGGGGTCCCCCAGTTCCAGACAAGCCGGTCCAGACCATGGGTATGTGGCACCTAGGTGCTGGAGCTCAGTATTCCAACCTGGCAGATGGACACATCTGAACAGAGACGTGGCACAAAGAACCGATTTCGAACCAGACATCTCAGTCTCTGCAGGCCTTGCCCTAGCAAGCTGGAAAGAGGAAAAGGGACAGAAAAGTGGCCAACTGGAGTGATAAGAGCCACCAGTACAAACAGTGTGGGCCTGGGCTCAAAGTTCAAGGCTCTGCCCCCTGCCAGCCCCCAGAGGCTGGGTTCAAACTAGTTATGTAAGTCCTCCCTGGCTTTTCTCTCTCTCTCTCTCTTTCTCTCTCTCTCTCTCCCTCTCTCATCACTGGACAGGGCCCATGCAGGCCCCTCTCAAGATGGCTGTGTCCATCCATCTTTGTGGCAAATGTGACCCACAGGCAGGGGCCCACCCAGTGTCCCCTTCTCCAGGCAGCTCCCCAGCTTGGGCTCTGTGTGTAAGGCCTGGGCCCTCTGTCTCTCTGCCCAGGGGGCCGGGTCTTGGAGGTGGGCTTCGGTATGGCCATCGCAGCTGCAAAGGTACAGGAGGCGTCCATCACTGAGCACTGGATCATTGAGTGTAATGACGGCGTTTTCCAGCGGCTCCAAGCCTGGGCACAGCAGCAGCCTCACAAGGTGCTGTTGGATACCCTGCTCCTGGGGGCCCTAAGACTGGGGTAGGGGTGTGTGGTCTTCCTTGGGAATCTGTTTCAGCAGGTGGATAGACTGTGGGAGCCTCAATGACCTTCAACCTATTTCTCTTCCCCACTCCAAGGTTGTCCCTTTGAAAGGCCTGTGGGAGGATGTGGCACCCACACTGCCAGACTGTCACTTTGATGGTGAGGGCACTCTGGGCTGGGCTGGGGAGGACACATAACAGGGCAGTGTGGGACCTGGGCTGCTCCGACCTGGCAGCCTCTGGGCTACAGACTTGGGGCAGCACTTGGGTGGGGAGGGCACAGCACACACACAAGGGTATATGGTCTGGCCTTCAGCACTGGGAGTGGGCTGAGTCCACTGGATGACTGAGTGGATGGGCTGGTGTCCCCTGCGCAGGGATCCTGTATGACACATACCCGCTGTCAGAGGAGACCTGGCACACACACCAGTTCAACTTTATCAGGGTAGGCCCATGGGCACCCATCTTTCCTGATTTGTTGGGGTTCAGAGGCCTAGAAGGAGCCCCCTTACACATCTCAGCTGCTCTTGACTATTGTCCCCCCAGAACCATGCCTTCCGCCTGCTGAAGCCAGGGGGTGTACTCACCTACTGCAACCTCACCTCCTGGGGCGAGCTCATGAAGACCAAGTACTCGGACATCACCACCATGTTTGAGGTGCAACCTTCCTACCCTAAAGCTGGGCAGGGATGTTGGGGGCAGCTGGAGTTGCCCTGTATACTAGGGAGAGGCCCCTCTTCCCACAGGGTATGGGTGGTTTGGATTATGTTGTCATTTTCTACTTGGAAACCAGCTAAGAATCCAGCTCAAATACCTCCCGTGGCTCCCTAGTGCCCATGGGATTCAGCCTGAGCCCCTCATGTTCCCTCTGCCCTCCACTGCCAGTCCAGCTGCCCCCTCAGGGCCTCCGTCCCCCCTCCACCCTGTAAACTGCTCTCCTGAGAGCCTGCTGAATGCCAGGGTGCCAAGATCGTGGGCTTTTTGGTCCTCTGCAGTCCTGATTCTTTTGCTTCGCACTCCCTGGCAAGGACACAGGCCTACACAGGCACCCCTGGGTGGGAGTGAGCGTCTCTCCATTCCTGGGATGAGAGTCAGAGCTGGCATTTGCGGTCACCCAAGGGTGGGAGGGTGCCGCTGCCCAGGCCCCTCTGGACAGTCCTGTCCACAGCTAAGCTGTGTCCCTGTGCTCCTAGTATAGAGCTTGGGTGACCCAACCCTGTCCCTCCAGGAGACACAGGTGCCAGCGCTGCAGGAAGCGGGGTTCCAGCGGGAGAACATCCGCACGGAGGTGATGGGACTGGTGCCCCCGGCCGGCTGCCGCTACTACGCCTTCCCACAGGTGATCACACCCCTGGTCACCAAGCCGTGAGCCACCCCCCCCCCCGGGCGTGGAGCCAGCTGGGGGTGTGGACGGCCTCCCGCCCTGCGGTCTTCCTCCAGGGTACAAGGGTGAAATAAACATGGGCGCTGAGCTGGTGGATGGGCCAAGCGTGCAGCTGTCTCATTGTCCCATGGGCCCCACTGTCCTACCTGTGCAGCCATGGCAGGCACCCTCGTGGTTACAGCAGGGGTTTGAGGGGGCAGCCCCAAGGCTGGGGGTCTTGTGGAGTGAGCTTGCAGTGGTCATCTTCAAGTGCTTTCTTACTGCAGCCTGCCCCCATCTGCCCCCTAAGGCTATCATCCTTGTCCCCAGCCAGTTCTCCACTCATCTAGGTCTCCAGGACAGCTGCCCTCTTTGGGGACCCACTTGCTAGGGACCTTCCTGTGGGCTGTACCCTCCATCTGGAGCACCCTTCCTACTCTGTGGTTTGGCCCTTGGGTGGGGTTGGGTATCACTCTCCCCTATGTCCCATGCTCCCCATTCCTATAGCCACCTGATACATGGTGGCACACGCTGGGGACCTGCACAATCAGCCCCAGGGCCTGGCCACTGGATATCAGTGTTGTCAGATAAGGGCTTAGACTGGAGGACAGGCATCGTCTGCAGGTGTTCGGGGCTCCTGAAGGGGCTCACTGGGACTGTCTCCCAGCTGAGACACAGCTCATAAGGGCCAGCTGCCTTTTTCCTTAGTCCCTGTCCTTGACCACATGTGGGTCCATCTCCCACATTCAGAAGGGAGCCCAGGGTCAGAGACGGCCACTGCCCCTGCCCTAAGGTGGCTCAGTGTTGTCATGCGTTGCTCCTGTGGGGCCTGGGAGGGACACTGAGTCAGGATGCCAGCTTCGTTTCCCAAAGCCAGACTGTCTTAGGAAGAGTTGCAACTGGGTGACAGCTCCAGCCTTGGTGTTTTCACCCATGCAAAAGGCAGGAGAGACCCCACCCATGAAGCACGAGATGCTGAGCCCCCCACCAACAGCACAGGGCACCAGTGGAGAATCAGGGTGGTTTATTCACAGTCTTAGGGACACTCGGGTGGCACCGGTGGATCAGGGCCATGTGGCTGCAGGGCACTACCGGCGGTACCAGATCCTGAGCTTCTTTTCACGCTTGATCTTCCGCTGCAGCTGCAGGATGCCGTACAGCAGGGCCTCGGCTGTGGGCGGGCAGCCTGTGGGGACCGAGCTTCAGTGTACCCCAGCAGCCTAACAGCCTCCTCTGCACTGGGCCCTGTGCCGGCCTTGGGCAGAAGCCCAGGTCTGAGAGGGTGACCTCTCAGCTTACAATGCTGAGCTAACTGACACTCTTTGGTCAACTCTAATTTGATGACAAACCTGTCTCCCTGCCTTCTGGGAGGTGTTGAGAGCCAGACATAAGGCCTACTTCCTGTCTGTGCAGACCACTGGTTGCCACTGGGGTCAGTGCCCCTCGGCGCTGATCTGTGGAGCCATGTGGGGAGGAGGACACCCACAGGACTGATCGCCAGGTAGAATACGCTAGTTAATCGTAAACCTCAAACAAACATCCAGTACTTGTAGAGAGGGTTTTGTTTTTGTTTTTTGATAAGGTCTCACTGTGTAGCCCAGGCTGGCCTTGAACTCTCCTTGATCCTCCTGCTTCAGCTTCCCGAATGCTGGGATCACAGTGTGCTTTATCACACCCAGCTACTTACTGTTTTTTTGTTTGTTTGTTTGTTTGTTTTGTTTTTTTCAGAACCGGGGATTGAACTCAGGTCCTTGTGTTTGCCAGGCCAAGTGCTTATTCCACTGAGCTATCTCCCTGGCCCCTACTTACTGCTTTTTTACAATTATTGCTCACTGTTATTCTGACATTCAAAGTTAATTTTTTTTAAAATCTTTTTTGTTGTTGTTTTTGTTTTGGTGGAACTGGGGATTGAACTCAGACCCTTGCGCTTGCCAGAGAAGCACTTATTCTATTGAGCCATCTCCCAGGCCCCTTAAGTCTTTTTTGAGGCAGGGTCTATGTCGCCAGGTGGGCCTTAAACTCATGGCTCCTGTCTCAGCTTCAAGTACAGGGATGATCACCATGGGATGCATCACCATGCCTGGCACTTTTATTTCATAAATTTGGCCATGCTGAAGATCCCCAGTCTGGAATCTCAGGCCCTTCTATGAGAATGAGGACCAGGGCTAATGTCCTGTCTCCAGAGACCTTTTCCTGTTAGTTTTAGTAATTACATTTCTTTGGATTTTCTCTCAGAACCATAAGAAATCGTAACTGACAAATGTTGGCCATTCATTCTGCTACTCTGACTTCTGACACAGTGTCCAGGCCACCACCTGGAGCTTCTATCCATGACCAAGAGGGCTAGGCCTGGGTTGGCAGGCAAGTCCTTGGGGGACCCCAGTATGCCCATCCACAGCATGGGGAGATGTGTGGGTGGGGGTGGAGCAGAGTAAGCAGGCCTGGGCTGCCCTCACCTGGCACGTAGATGTCCACGGGCACGATGCGGTCACAGCCCCTCACAACAGAGTAGGAATAGTGGTAGTAGCCTCCTCCATTGGCACAACTGGGGGAAGAAGTGTCCTGAGGGGCTGTCCTGGCACCGTGGCCCTCCCTGCCCCATCTGCAAGGCCATCAGGCACCTGGCGAGGCCAGTCACATCTCAAGACAGGTGACCCAGAGTGGCAAAAGCACCTCTGGGAACCTCCTGTGAGATGCAGCTCACAAGGAAATATGTGCTAGGAAATACTTGGGACGCATCCCTCAAAAAGATCCAAGCTGGGGAGTGGGGAGCACAGGAGGCAGCCCTGTCTTCAGAGCAGCACAGAACTCTCCGACCACCCCAACCTCCACCCATACAGCACCGACCCAACCTCCACCCATACAGCGCCGAGTGGGTGGAAAGGCGGCTGCTTGCTGTCTGCTGCCTGGACTGGGAGTACACAGGGCAGGATGTGAAGGGGCAGCTAGGTGCAGGTGCGCTCAGGATGTGCTGAGGGCCTTGCATGTGATGCCTGGTCAGATGCGAGAGCAAAGGCGGGGTGGGCAGCAGTACTCACCTCCCCATGGACACAACGTAGCGTGGCTCTGGCATCTGGTCGTAGACCTGGAGGAGACGCAGCATTAGGCTCTGCGTGCTGCTCAGCGCGGACCAGAGGGTAGGGTGGGACTGGGCCTACCTTGCGGAGTGCCGGGGCCATCTTGTTGGTGAGCGTGCCGGCCACAATCATCACATCGGCCTGACGTGGGCTGGCGCGGAAGACCACGCCGAAGCGGTCCATGTCATAGCGCGGTGCAGCCATGTGCATCATTTCCACAGCACAACAGGCCAGGCCAAAGGTCATGGGCCACAGCGAGCTCTGCGGAGGGCCAGGCCAGTCAGTCACTGTCCATGCAGGTTTCTGCCCTCCCATTAGGATCAGCAAGGCCAATAGCTAGGCTCCATCCTGGGAGAGGGCACAGAACCAGAGCCATCTCCACCCACACTCCCCAGGACGTGACCCAACAGCCTGGACGCATGTGCAACTCCCGCAGGAAGCCCTCCTGGTTCCCACGCTGTTCTCTAGCACTTGGTGTCTTGTGACCCCCAGCTTCTGGTCCCTCTGGCCTGGGTCTGGTATCTAGAGGTTGCCTCAATGGTCATCAGTAGATGTGTGAATGTGGGTGGCAGTACAGGGCTGCAGAGTGGGAATAGGTCAGCCCTTGGTCTGCAGGGCCAGGACCACCTGGCTGGCACCTGCACTGGGAGGACCCTGGCCATGTCCTTGGGCTTCAGCAATTACAAAGGACCCTGCAGAGGGCAGCTCCATCCTGGCAGCTGTGGGCTTGCGCTGGAGGCTGCCCTGGGCACAGTGCCCAACCCAGACAAAGGGGGAGGCGGAGCTGTGCATGCCATCAATGGGCCATTGTAAGACAGGACCACAGCGAGGCCGGGCACTGGGCAGAGCTGCGGGGAGCGTCTGGCTGGTCACAGGGAGACACGGTGTGGGTGCCGCGTGGGAGGGCTACGTGGCTGTTCCTGAGAAGGACCTGCGTTCAGCCTGCATGGCTAAAGTTAAAAATCACTTTCACATTAGAAGAGAAAAGAAGGAACACAGAGGCAGAATGAGTCCTGCATGAGGAGCAGCTGGCTCACTGGGCCCAGGGCAAGGTTAGGCAGTGGGGAAGGAAGAGCCCCGATGACACCCCAGGAAAGCCCAGCCTTGTCCCCGGGCCCCACGGGTAGTATGTATGTCGATGGGGTAGAGGATAGTGGGGCTCACCCGGCGAGCCCAGTTGATGAGGTCGTCCAGCTTGGCCACCACATACTCGCCGCGGCTCTTGGGGAGTGTGGGGGGCTTTTGGACCACGGCTCCAACCTTGGATACAGCAGGCTGGGTGCTGGGCAAGGGGACATGTAGGCATGGGAATGTCAATGACACAGCCACAAGGAGGCTACCCTCACCCTTGTCCAGAGGCATCCCACCTGGGGTAGATGCCAAGAGGTGGGGACAAAGGAGCAGTCTGGGGCAGCATTTACGGGGAGGCCCAAGCCACAGTTAGGAATACCTGAGTGTGAGAATGAGGCAGGGCTGCTCCCAGGGCTCTGGGACGTGCTGTCAGCATCCAGGACCCCAGAATAGATGTGGCTGTAGGGCTCCCAGGGGACCAGGATATGCAGTGCCCAGAAGGCACCAGAGGGCAGGGTTGGGGGGCTCACCTGCTCGGGACCGCAGCAGCCGGGCTCTGGTGGACACCTCGTGCCTGCACAGCTGTGCCCACACTGGAGCTGCAGAGGGCTAGGTAAGCAGCTGTCCCGAGCCCCCTTCCACTTGTCCCTCCCTGCCTTGGACGCCTCGCCACTCTGCCCACTGGCCCCACCCCTCACATACTCAGACTGAACGGCTTTTTCAAGTGTATGGCCTCCAAGCACCTGAGGAAGGATGACCCTGGAAATAGCTAAGAAGGAGACCTGAAATCAGCCCCCGCCCCATGCTGGACTGAGGGGACACTGGGAACTGCAGTAGATGGATACAGCTCACAGTCCTGCCGAGTTACTAGGAGGTGGCCGTGCTCTGCCAGCCTCGCATGACACCTTGCTGGGACAAACCGAGTGTGCTCTTGAGGACACTGACCTGCCCGCCTCTGCCACCCCATAGCTGTCCCACAAAGGGCTTTGCACCTCTTTGCTGAGGAAAGGTGCCAGCCCCAGCCTGCCGTGTTCATTGGTGAGCCCCCCCAAAGGCTGTCACACCCACAGCCGAGCCTCCCACCTGACAGGTGGCAGCACTCACCGCAGGCCGAGGATCCGGACACAGAGCGGGCCAGAAGCTGCGGAGGGAACGAAGCAGGTGTGGAGTGAGTTGTGTCCCCGCTAGGCCCTGCCCCCCACCTCACCTCTTCTGTCCCCCTCCACTCTCTCAATCCCACTCAGGAAATGCTTGGTGGGGTTGGAGAGATAGCTCAGGAGAATAAGTGCTTGCTTGCCTGGCAAGCACAAGGTCCTGAGTTCAATTCCTGGTACAAGAAAAAAAAAGAAAGAAAAGGAAATGCTTGGTGAGAGAGAAAGGGTCTTCCAGAAAGTGACTGTGACTATCCCTTGCTAAAGCCCCTGGAAGCCCCCAGAAGCACTCAGATCTCACAGCAAGGCTACCTCACTGTGCTCACCAAGTCCTCAGGGTCTTGGCCTTTCTGTTCCCTCTGCTTTAAAAACCCTGTGCACACAGCTAGCCCTTCCTCCTGAGGCCTGAGGCCAGGCACCCACCGGCCTCCCATGCCCTCTGGGTCCTGGCACCTTTCCCTCTGTACACTCTGGCTCCACTTGCCTCCTGTGACACCGGGCCTCCCTGTCTTGTCCTTGCCTGGCCCTGGCACACAGAAGGTGCTCAGTAACCGATGCTCTGGACACTGGGCTGCGGCCTGAACTTTCAGTTCCTGCCAGCCATTGCCCTATGTCCCAAAACATGCAGCCTAGGGGGCAGCAAAGGCATTGGCCATATCAACCTACATGGCCATAGACCTCCAAGAGCAGCTGACACAAGGAAAGACAGAAGGGACACCCTGGGTGGAGGCCTTTAGAGAAGTTTCCAGAAGAGAGCAGCAGGAAGGACAAAGATGAGGGTGATGGAAGTGAGGAGAAATCCTGATAAACAGTGGGGCAGCCAGAGGCCAGGTTGGCGACCAGCCGGGGCTGAACTGTGCCCCCCAATGCACAGGGTGAAGCCTTAACCCCAGCACCTCAGAATGTGACATGTTTGGAGACCTTGATTAACGGACAGGTGAGGTCTCTGACATAGGCCCGGATGCAAGGACCTGGAGTCCATATGATAAAAAGAGTCAGGACACAGACAGAGAGCAGAGGCCACGGGCGTCCCAGCGAGAAAAGAGCAGCCACAAGCCAAGTCAAGACCTCAGGAGCAACCCAGCCTGTGACACCTTGAGCAACTGGACTTCCAGCCCCCAGCACTGGGGGATGAGTTTCTGCCATTTAAGGCCCTTGCTGTAGTTCACACAATCCCTCCCCCAAGCCCCTCTTTGCATCAGCCTCCACCTCGTGCAGGGTGCTGCTTTCTGCATCCCATGCAGGCTACACGTCTCCCAAGGACAAGACAGTGACCTACTTCTTGGCAAGCCTGAGACTGGGCACAAAGACAGATTAGCTGCCTCTTCCCAGGCCTCGGTTTTCCCACTTGAAAACTTAGGGCCTTGGAAATACAGCAAAACAAACATCCTGCTGAGTACTTTGAATCCTTTTTTTTTTTTTGGTGGAACAGGGATTGAACTCGGGCCCTTGCACTTGCCAGGGAAGTGCTTATCCTACTGAGCCATCTCCCTGGCCCACTCTGAATCTTTTTTGAGGCAGGTTTCACTACAGTGTGCACACTAATCTCAAACTCCTGGGTAGAAGCAATGCTCCTGCCTCAACCTCCCAATGAGTAGCATGCCAGCGCACCCAGCTTTTGAACGGGCATTTGTAACAAGGATTCATGGTGAGAATTCACAACTGCAAACTTGCACAGAAAAGCAAATAACCTCCTTACCATCATCAAGGTCTGGCTGAAAATGAGTTTTTCATTGTTCTGAGCTCAGGCAAAGACCACAGCTGTAGTGGCAAGACCTGTAAATTTTGCTCAGCAAACCAGAGTCCTAACCACGTTACAGAGGCAGCAGAAAATTCCAAGAATTAGTCCCTTCTGTTCCATATGATTCTGCTCTAACCAGGTCTGCCCCACGTCGGGCATCCTGTGCGTTAAGAATCAAAGCACACAGGTGTCTAAGTCACCAGTGAGGTTGTCTTCCACGCTGCCCCTTTTTTACAGGGTCTCATTACAGAGCCCAGATTGGCCTTGAACTCACAGGATCCTCCTGCCTCAGCATCAGGAGGGCTGGAATGACAGACCTGCTCCACCACAGCTGGCTTCCCATCGGGTTTGGGGACAGAATTTGATAAGGGGCCCTCAGTATTCCAGGTTTTCTCTTGATCCTGCGATTTTATTCTATGTCACCTTTTGTTCAGTCACTTTTTGAGGAGGCTATCCTGAGGCCCCAAAGGTCCGCAGAACGAGAGCCGCTCTGCCAGCTCGCCCGTGGGGGTGGGGCACGCGGCTCGGGCCCTCGCGGAGCCTCGATTTCGCCCCCGTCAGCTGAGTGCAAGTCTCGCCCCGTCCTCTCTGGTCCTTCCAGGTAAGCATCTCGCGCTAAGCCCGCTGGCGCTCTCCAGAGGCCGGGGACGGGGTGCCTGCCTTGGTTCCCCCGACCGTAACAGGGACTCCTCACTGGCTGGACCGGCATGAAGAGGCCTGAAAGAATCTCGGGCCCCGACAAAGACCCCCACGCCCGCAGAAACCCAGGCCTGGGAGTCCTCCTAGGTCTCCATGATGCCCGACATTCCCGGGCTTGAGCCCTGGAACCCGACGTTCCCGCGGCCCCAGCCTCCAGTCCGCGCCGATGCCGCGAACCCGACACCCGGGAACCGCGCTCACCCGCCAGTGCCGCCATCTTGCCCTCGGCCTTCAGACAACCTCTGTGGTCCGCCCTCTTAGTGCTCCGGGTCCTCGGGCCGTCACCCAAAGCGGTTCAGGATGTGTGCGGAAACCGGAACCCAGAGTCGGGCCGTTCCACAGCTCTTTCCGCCTCCGTGTTCTTGTCCACGCCGCGAGTCCCCAGATTTCTTGCCTCCCCAAAAAGAACGCTAAAGGTGACAAAGAACACAAACAGCTGTACACTATTTCTTCTAAGAAAAGCAACAAAACACGAACTCCGTCCCTGGGTGGGCTCGAACCACCAACCTTTCGGTTAACAGCCGAACGCGCTAACCGATTGC
>NDGN011350314.1:0-11893 GCA_002564285.1 Tympanoctomys barrerae | reverse complement strand
CTAGCAAGCGCAAGGGTCTGAGTTCAATCCCCGGTTCCGCAAAAAAAAAAAAAAAAAAAAAATCAATCTTTCCTGTATCAGGAAGAACTAGGGGGTGCTCTCCAAGCTAGGCAGGGTGAGCTGCTGAGGGAGAGATGCGCCATTCTGAGGCTGGGAGGCAGAGGTGGAAAGGTAACCAAGTAACCAGGCAGGGCACCCGAGGATGTTCGCTCTCTTCCCTGGCCAAGTGTCCAAGCCTGGCCCGTCCCCA
The DNA here is from genome assembly GCA_002564285.1 of Tympanoctomys barrerae. Classification (NCBI taxonomy): domain Eukaryota; kingdom Metazoa; phylum Chordata; class Mammalia; order Rodentia; family Octodontidae; genus Tympanoctomys; species Tympanoctomys barrerae. The sequence continues at coordinate 11,643 of NDGN011350314.1, read as the reverse complement.
GGTGCCCTGGAAATGAGAGATGGGTTGGCTGTGTCACACAGGGTGCCATGCTCCTTCCTGCCCCCCTGTGCCTGGCTTGGCCCTGGGTTTAGCAGGTCAGCACTTTCTGCAAACCCACCCACAGCCGTTGAGGCCCAGTCAACAGGGTGCTCAGCAGGCCATGTCTGTTCCCCTCATACTACCCTTTCCTGGCAGATCTCCTGTCTCTCCTTCTGTACATACATCCCAGCTCCTGCACTCCAAGGGGAGCAAGAGGGCCAGGAGAGGAGGGAGCCTGGGGAGCCGGGTACCCTGGCTGCCTGCAGCCCCATGGTGGCCAAGACCCAGGTGGTGGGATCCAGAGGACTGTCCAGCAGGACCCTTTGAGATGTTCAAGTAAGACGTTGGAAGTCCTGGTGTGGTTGTTCAATTGGTTTTGGATTCTAAATCCCCCTATACCATGGCACAATAAATTTCCACGGGTAGGCTATAGGCCCAAAGTCCAGTCCCACTGGGGGTCTTCAGAGTGCTATAAGGCCAACAGTTACACTGTGGAGAGAGACAGTGCTTCATGGAGTTGGGCACCAAGGGAGGCCACTCATATTCATGCCCAGCCACCTGCTGGCCCTGTCTAGCTCCAGATTGAGATGTCCCTCAGGCTCCAGGAGACTCTGGCTGTTCCCGCACGTGGCTTCTGCTTCAACTTTCCCCATAGTGAGATACCCTGTCTCCTGATCTTCCATGCCTAATCTCTCAAAGAATCTCCAACCCACCATCTCCCTGACCCAGACCCTCTTACTGTTGTATAAAAAGGGTACAAAAGATCTGAAAAGAGGAAAAAGGAGGTTACTGGATAGATGGGGCCAAGGCTGGCCTAGCAGGTGAGAGCATTCAGGGAAGATGGAGGGGTTTGGTGGGGACAAAGTGGACATTTAGAGAAAAAGAAGGAGATGGGGAGAAACCAATGCCAGCCATCGCAGGGTTCTGAGGGGAGCAGGAAGGAGGATCAAGGAAACAGAGCCAGCTCCAGGGTCACCGCAGCCTGAGAACTTCAAGTGCAGGGCCAGGAAAGCATCCAGACAGAGGGAAAGGACAGCTTTTGGGGAGGTGACCTTTCTGAAAGAAGAAAGGACAGAGTGGATCAGCAGGACAGAGAAAAGAGAGCCCCAAAGTTGAAAGGCCAGACAGAGGGACTCATCCACTGGGCAGCCAAACAGGAGTGTCTTTCCCAAGCAGAGTCAACCCGGAGGGCACCATTTGATAAGGTTATGTATTCCTGTGCCGGGGATGGAGAGGACTCGCTGCTAGCTGTTAATCAGGGCAGTAGACAGGGAGGGGTTCCCTGTAGCACCAGGCAAGCAGTTTCTGCAGGAAAAGACGTGATTGTGTGTCTCTCAAGTGACAGGAGGGTGGTGTGCTGGTGTGCGGGACAGGGCTTAAGAGGGGTACAGATCTCTTTCTTGATGGTGTCTTATTATTCCAGGGTAGGAGCTCCTAAACTAAACTTGGGGCTCCTAAACTTGGGGCTATTTTACTCTCCTAAAATCTCTACCTTGGAAGCTGCAGCATTTCTGGATGACTTGGGGAGGAAGGAGAAGGGAGCGTGGGAGGCAGACCAAGCAGCACCCTTCAATGCCAGCCATAGCAGAGTTCAGCAGAAGGGTTGTCAAAAGTCCAGGGATAGGAGGTGGGTTGTGAAGGGGCCTTGTGCCACAGGGCTGGCTAAGAAATGTGGAGGAGGCTGAAGACATCAGGTGTGTCTCTCAACCTTGCCACATTCTGGGACTCTCCACAGAGCTCCGAAGCTCCTGGACCTGCAGGGTGAGGCAGTCAGACCCACCTGACCCACTCTGAACCCCACTAGCTGGGCTCACAGTTCTCTCTCTGTGTCCATCCACCTGAGGAGTGGGGTACTGGCCAAAGCATCCATCTCTACTGGGTGGGGGTGGGGTGGATAGAGTCTGACAAAAGCCCCAGAAAAATCAAAGTTTTGAGGTGGAGCTAGGCTAGGAACAAGAATCAGATTCCTGGCTATGTATCTTCCATTAAGCCTTCAAATCTCTGGACTAATTATTTGGGGGCCAGGGCTTAGGAGGGGCACAGATCTCTTTCTTGACGACATCTGATTATTCCAAAGACCTATTAGCTTTCTGCGCAGAGCCCTGGTTAGGGCTTTCTTATCTCCTGAGGCAGGTGAGTTTATCTGATCAAAGCAGCACCCTCTGAGATTAGCCCCCAGCTGAGCTGTTTGCTCCCTATCCCCTGCAAGCGGAAGCCTAGGGTAGGTTGTGCTGTAGGACAGGGTGTGCCCCTCCCTAGACCACAGTAGGATCTCTGTTGCCACATCTAGCTGGGGTCTGTCAGGGAGGCAGCCATTTCCGGGTGGGGCTGCTAATACCTGCAGCCCGTAGGACTGGACCTAGAACCACCTCCTGTGTGGTTGTCTCAGGGCACGCCTCACCTCCACCAGGTGCTCAGTCATCGCAGCCCGTGACAGAGTCCTCAGAGCCCCGAGTGGGCTCTCACCTGGTCCTCCAGTGCTGGGCTCGACCTGGTGGCTCTTCAAGGGCTCGCTGTCATTAACCCCCAGAGCCCCCCGACTGTATGTCTTGAAACTGACCCGTCCTGAACTCCAAGGCTAAGATGCAATGGTGGTCGTGCTGGGCTCCAGCCCGTGGTAGTCTCCGGGTTGGTGGTGAGGACTTGGGGGAGAGGCTTTGGAAAGACGTCCTCCCACCTGGCCTGTACACTCTTTCAGCCATGGATATGGCTGCATGCCGGTATCCACCACAGGCCCATCCTTGACCGTCTCACCAAGACCCAGGGACTCACAGTGGCCGCTTCCCGACTGGCCGGCTGGGAAAAGGCCACGATGCAAGGCACAGAGCACGGCGGCCAGGGATTGGTCACTGCCTGAATGTCCCCGGACGGATGCCCGTGTGCCCTTGGGCAGCTTTCCCCTCAGACAGCCTGTCCAGGCCGGGGAAACCCTAAGCCAAAGGGATTAAGAAGAAAGGCACAATCGACTGCTCCCTTGGCCGTGCTAATTTGTGCTTCATTTAATGCATATTCCCTCAGTGGGTCAAAGCATGGTGCTGGTGACGCCAGAGGTCCGGATGTGTCCTTAGCCATGGTCAGCCTCTCTCGGATGCCGGGCCCCGCCCACCCCAACCGGGCTGCCTCTCCCTTCTGAGCCATCTTGCTCTTTCCTGTGGCTGCTCAGGAGGGGACAGGGAGTTTCCCCCAGGTTCCTGGGTACACTGAGGGATGCAGGGACTCTCATCTTGGGCATTGAAGCTGGTCTCAAGAGAACCTCAGCCTCGGGTCAGCATCGCAAGGTTCTGCCTGGCGACTCTTGGGACCTAAGAGTTGCCCCCAACTTCTGCTCAGTGGGAGGTAGGAGCTATGCACTGGGATGACTGTGAGAGCAGATGGAAAACTTCTTACATAGGACTACTGCTCTTGTGGATGCTGAGGGGGTTGCCCCTTGACGGGTCCTGGGGATTCAGAGCCGGTGGTGCCTAGAAGGGCCAAGAATTCACATTCCGCAGACTGTCCCTTTGCAGGACCAGAGACCTGTCAGCTCCACCCCAGCCTCCTGGGGCTGTGCCAGGCAGGTGGAAAGAGTGGAGTCAGGGTCCTTTCCAGGTGGGCTCTGCCTCCTCCCACCCGTCACAAACTGACACTGATGGTGGCCTTGACTATACACTTTCCAGATTACCTTCAGGAAGAACAGAGAGACCTCAGGTGACAGGGAAGGATGGAGGTCAGACCTCCCACCCCGCCCAGGCCCCCAAAGTTCATTTGGTTTGCCCAGCACACAAAGTCCCTCAGTTGTTCTATGGGGGCTGGGGCTGCTGTGACAGTGTAGTTAGAACTGCACTGTCCGGGTGCAGTTCCCTATTGTGACCAAAGCCTCTCCAGTGCCAGCCTGGAGAGGGGGTGGGGCTCCCCAGGCCTGAGGCTGCTGTTATTTCTCCTCTCTCCCCAAACTCTCAGCCTGGACCACTTAAGAATAATGAGGTCCAGGTGGCCCCACGTGAGCCTCGATCTTCCCTGGCTGCAAGGCCAAGCCCGATGCCTGTCTCACCTCTCGCTGGAGCAGCTAATGACAACCAGACTCTGGAAGGTGCAGCTCCTCGCTGCTGTCAGGCTATGCGGGACCCTCGGCCACAGGTGGCCACAGGGCAGGGGCCAGTCAGGCTGATGGGTCTACACTACGGCCCCACCCTGGGGGTCTGCTGGACCAGGCCTCTGCTCAGTCCTTCATGGGACAGGGTTTAGCCAACAACCTGCTGTTAGGTTTTTTTTGTTTGTTTTTTTGTTTTTTTTTTTTNCTTTGGTTGCCTGCTTTGCCAGCCTACTGAGCCACTTCCACCTCCTATCTAACCAAGAGGAAGACAATAAGTAGCTTGTCCTGCCAGCAAGCACTGGCTGGGGAAGATAAGAGCATTGTGGAGGAGACTGGCATGCTAATGCCACCGAGCTGTGCACTCAGACACATCTCTGTGCCTAAGACTGGGATGCATGGATCTGACCATAGTAAAACAGAGGGTCTGTGGTGCTACTGAACTCCAGGAGTTCACAGAGAAAGCCTACGCTGTCATGGGGTCAGGTTAGTGGGCCTTGCTCACCACCCTGGTATGTAGGACAATGTTCTCTGTCCAGCTCTGTGGAGGTCAGGGCTTCCAGGCACCTTCATTGTCCCTCACTTCATTCCAGAAGACATGTCTCTTCTCCTTTGGGCCCTAACTCTACAGTTCCCTGGCCTCCAGCTTTCCAGCCCTTGGTCCCTTGGCTAAAGAAGGCCCCCAGCCTCAGCCCAGGTCTGCTGTGACCACCCACAGTAAGATAAGGAGACACATGCTATGCAAGAGCCACAGGTCCCTGAGTACATGGACCTCTGAGGGACTCTGCCAACAGCCCTTCCTGGAGGCACCTATTCCTTCTCCAGGAGAGTCTGTGCAAGCCACGGGCTGGGCAGAGTGGGGGAACAATAAAAAGAAATAGGGTCTTGTCTAGAAATGGCAAATTTAAAAAGGTTGGGAGAGGGGCCATGGAGAGAAAATGGCAATAAATATGTTTTGCTAGATCCAGTGACCAGGCTAAAGTGAACTTTGGCCACCTTGCTTGGGGTCTCATTCCAGCAGAAAAGAACTGTGACTTCTATTGGTCTTTTGAAAAGAAGATGAGGGAGATAGGACCAGAAAGGAATAACAGGATGATGTGTCTAACCTGGGGAGGGCGGGCAGGTTGGGGACTGATCTGGCCACAGGGGAGCTGGGCTCAAAAGGCAGCCTGCAGGTCTCAGCAGGGAGCCTGGGGCTCAAGGCTGGTAGGTACCAGGTGGCGGGAGGAACAAAGGGCCAAGTACCTGAAGGCCTGCTGATAATTGCACTGCGTGCAGAAGGGTGGCCCTGGCCCCGCAGCCTGCGGGCCTTGAGTATTTCCACATCCAGCGATAAGGCACTGGTTACACAATGACAGGCTGATTGAGACCAGGGTGACCGCCGCCAGTCACCCTGGAGTCCGAGGGAGGCCGGGGTCCAGGGTCTTGCCTTGCCGCTCCCTCACCTGATACCATCAGCAAACCTGTCCTGTCTATGCAGGTCTGGTCATCGTGTGGCCGGGCCAGTTCCTGCTGTTGTCTGCTCACTAAGCCTGAGCTTATCCTCCCCTAGACCTCCTGGACAGGACACCAAGAGGTGGGTGGGGGGCTGGGCACCACACCACCTTCAGAGCCCCCATGCCCATCTGACCAGTCTTCCTTCCTGGAGGGGCTGACCCTGCCCACAAGCCCTCTGCTGCCTCAGCAGAAGAAACTGGCAACAAGCTAACACTGTGCCCTTCCAGGAGGTAGTGGTGGTCTGCTGGATGTGCTGATGTGTCTAGGTTCCTGAAGGCTTTTTTGGAGTCAGCTGAGCTCCATCCTAGTGACCTAATGAGCAATAGTTCAGGCCAAATGAGCTGGTACCCACGCTTGGAGCCAGGTAACTCCAGATGGACATTCTTGGCAGAGTCAGTAGCCAACAGGGCACAAGTGTCCCCAGCTGGGACTCCCATCTGCTTCTCTCCAGGGCTACTCATAACTGAAATCCAGGCAGTGAGTGGAACAGGGCCACTGGCAAGAGGGACCTCTGGGTAGCTTTCCCTTGCAGCTTTCCCACGATGCCCCCGTCATCAGGGCTCTTCTCCCAGCACCCCACACTTCACATCTGGCCGGGCACAGCCAGCTGCTCTTTACCCACCCCATGGGGTGTGGCCCTGCCTGGTGATAGAGCCTTTTCCCATGGCTTGGATGGAGTTGGGGGGTAGCAGGGAGGATAAGGAATTTGAGGAGGAAACAGCAGTGGCCTGAGAATTTGGAAAATGTGTGCAATAGCCTGGGCTCTTGGGAAGAAGCCGGCAGGGGGATTAGGGGAAGTGGAGGATGATGGTATGGTCCTGGGTGGGCCGTGACTGATGGGCCAGCCAGGTCTCCAGCACGAGAAGGGAGCCCATCCATGCAGGCAGGCAGCTGCCCCCATCAGTCAGCCTGTCTTCCCTCCTTCTAGCCTCTAATCAAACACCTTCGACCCCCAGCTTAGGGTGGGAACTAGATTCTAGCCCTACAGCCCACTATACCTTGCAGGTGAGGAGACCAGGTTGCTCTCACATCCTTTTACACAAAATAGGGCTCTGAAGTTGGAGTTAGGGCTCTCTGAAGACCAAGTGTTTGAACTGGCTCTAAATTCCTTGCTGGCCCAACTTTGCTGGCCACGATCTCATTGATTTGAGCCTGATTGTCTAAGAGGAGGTTTGGGAGTAAGGGTAGGGGGTATTGGGGCCCTCCTCTGGGGAGAGGGCTGCGACTTGGTGGGTCTAGCCCCTGGGAACCCTCTGGAATAGCAGCTGTCCCTGCCCTCGAGCTGGCTGACAGGTCTGCCCTGGCCCCTGGGCTAAGCCTGCTACGGTTGATTACAGTGGATATTCACACCAAGGGACTGGGCCGAGAAGCTGAGCAGCTGCTCGGGGGGCCAAGGGGCTCAGGCGCCTGCCTCCCTTGTCCTCTACACTTCTCTTCCTTGCCCTGTTGCCTGCATGTGTCACTTTGTCCTGCTTGGCTGGACTTGCCCCTTCTCTATTCTTCCGCAATGACCGAGCAAGGCCTAAGGCTCTGCTGATGTTTTGCTCTAGTCATCTGGTTGCAAGGCTCCCTCATGCTCTGATCAAACTGACGAGATTACACCTGCCCTGCTCATTCCCATTGGCTCCAGGGCAATATCAAAGAGGTCAGAAAAACATGTTTTTCTGGCCTAGAGGACTTTTCCGAAGAGGACAGGAAGGCTCAGGGACTCCAAATAACTCAGGAAGCAGGACACTGTTGGGGTCTCTGGGGAGAAGTGGCCAGCTTCAGCTGGAAGCAAATGGCCGGTCCAGAGCTGGTTCTGGGCCAAGAGAACTACAGAGTTAGGTGGAGGTGGGCGGAGGGGCCAGGGGTTGGCCCCTGACCCTTGGCCCTGGTTTGCTCAGCTAACTTTGCAGAGTAGACACTGTATGCACACTGTATGCTGAACGATAAGGACTCCTGGGTCGTTGACTCCTGTGGGCCTAACCAGCCTCAGCCCCCTGCCCACTCCACTCTCAGCCCCTTCCCCTCTCTGAGCCATCATTGCCCTCTCTTCTAGAACATTCTAAGGCACTTGAGAAATACAATAATACCTTTGTCTCCCTCGTGATATAGGCGATCTCTAAACCCATTGAGCAAGAGACCAGAAGTCAGGGCTGGGTTTGGTTTGGTCTCTTTGGAGGCCCTGAGGCTTCCACAGTGTGGCTTTTCTCCTCTGTGTTCTGGCTGGGACCTTGGAAGTCTCTAGAGCTCACCTGTCCGTAGAGGCCATGCCTGGCTGTCCGCCCACAGCCCTCTGATTGTTGTGTCCCAGGCATAGGGTGTGGAGGACTCTTACATTTCAGTGAAGACCATGAGGGTCCAGGGGCTGGCAAATGTTTATGCTGGCCTCTCTTGTGGGCTGCAGGAGGCCAACAGCACTGGCAGCATCCAGGCAGAGAGATGGCCGTGAGGCTGGGAGACCCCAAGTGCAGCTCCTCCTCTGCTCCCTGTGGGACATGGAGGAGCGTCCTGAGGGCTTCTCTACCTGCCAGCTAGCTTCCTGGAGGTTCCTGGTCCTATATTCCAGTCCCTCAGAGAGGCAGCAGCATAATTGTAGGGAATGCAAGCCATGTGCTTATACCCATTTACACTTAATCCAACACAAGGATCTTCCTGGGTCATTGATGTCCAGACCTGGGCCTTTAGTGCTTTGGGGGTTGTGAGACAGAAAGCAGGGGTTTGTGGCAAAGAAGCAGCCCCTCTACTCTACAGCTCATCTTTGTCCAGTTCTAGTCTTTAGAACCCTGAACCAGACCCCTCAGGGAAACGGAAGGGCCAATGCTCCCCACACCCCATTTAGGGGCACTGAGGATGGGGCTCCAGCACAGGAACAGTATGAGGGCTCTGCACATCACCAGGCACCCTAACAGTGAGCAGAGGCCTCTTCTGAGAAGTCCTGGGGCATCCCAGCATCAGGGAGGGGTATTGTGGTCTGGTGGAATCATGAGGTAAGATTTGGACTCCAGGATCCCATGCTGGGTCAGAGCCAGGCTGCCCCAGGATGTCTCACTGATACCCTGGCACCTAACCAGTGTCCCCATTGAGCCCCAAGCTTAGGCGGGGGTCCAGCAGCAGACCACTGACAGCCCGGCGTAGTGAGGACCATCAGGCATGGCAGGGGACAGCCTCCAGGAAATCACCGAAGGCAGGGACCATTGGAGCCATCTGCCTACTCCCCAGATCCAGCCTCTGCTTGTGAGACCTGTGGAAAGAATGCTAAGGACCTTCCAGGTAGCCAGGTATGGAGTGGCCTGAGGTACCAGAGAGGCCCTCCTGGAAGCAGAGACTCTGAGAAGAGCTGGAGCAAGCAGGGCAGCCAGCGGCCCTCATCAGGCAGCCCACAGACGACAAGATAGCCTGCTGAGCAGCGTGTGTGCACGGGAGCAGACATTGTAGATACACTGGAGGTGCTGGGCTGGGCAGCCAAGACAAGCTGTCTCTGCATGTGTGTGACCCCAGGGCCACATGGGTGTGGGCACCCTGCTGGGGACACAGCAAGGCTGGGAACGGAGCCCAGAACTGAGTTCCTGTGCCCTGACCACAGCCACTGGTGTGTCCTCAGGATATACTGCCTCAAGGAGGGCCTGGGGAGGTGAGAAGAATCCCCACACTGCAGAAGTAGAACCAGGCCTTCACAGGAGTCCATTCTTAAAAATGTCATTTGAAAAGAAATACTGTAGACAGCAGTGCTCTGATTTCCCTGGGTCCCCAGGAGAGGGGTATGCAGTGACCTGAAGCCTGGCTGTGATTGTCCAGGTGGCTGGGGCTCTTCCGTACCAGGCCTCTGACCTTCCTGAGTAGGCCACAACATGCCCATGGGGCCAGCATCTCCTCTGCCACATGGCTCTAGTGTCTGGGCACCTCTTGCCGCTGTCCATTTGTGACGAGATTGGCCAGGACCCTGATGATCTTTCTTTGGTAGATCACAAGTGGCCCTAGCCCCAGGGCACGATCAGGCCCACTGGGTCTTGCTACTAGAGAAGGAAGTGTGGAGTATCTGGGGGCAATGGGGGAGCCCCAACCCATTCCCTCCCCTGTACAATGGGGAACTGTGCAGCCATCTCCCTCTACCTGGTGCCCTGCTCTCTGGAAGGCCTTAGACCTGCAGTCTGAGGCTCTGTGGCTCTCTTGCCTGTGTGTCCTTGAAACTCCACTAGGGTACCATAGCACTATCTCCTCTTGGGATAAAAATCAACACCACTGCCCATCTGGGCCCCAGCCTGTACATCTCAACAGAGGGCTGCCTCCACCAAGAGAGCTGCCTTCTCCTGCGCTTTGCCCACACAGGCTCAGCTGGACAGGAAAGAGAGGACTCGTCCACAGAACTCTGCCATCCCCTATCTCCAAGAGCATGCCCAGGAGCGGGTGGCCAAGAACACCCATTTCTGCTGAGGTGCATCAAAAGCTGAGTTCCTTTCCCTACTCAATCTAGACCCTATAGTCTTCAGCTCCCCAAGACACTCTGGGACAGCCAGAGAGCAGAGGTTGTATTTCCTGAAACCTCAGAGTGGGTCTGGATTTGGGCCTGTGTCTCTGGCCCAGGGGTGGAGGAGGAAAGCTGACCAAGGGACAACAACTCTTACTGTCCCCATCAGCCAGGCAGGGTTCATCGGGCCCAGTAGAGCCACACGCAGGGAAAGTGTGGACGCCCCCAGCACACAGGGGCTGGGTGCATGGTCCGTTTCCAGGAGAAGGGACTTGATTTGCTCAGGTGGTACTTGTGAGCTAGGGCAGCAGGATGGGCACGTGTATCTTTGATCAGAGCAGGAGCCTACAAACCTATAAATCCCAGAGCCAGGGACTAGTCTTTCTCAGAGAGACTGCAAATGGGGGTGAAGATAGGCAGGTGGAGGAGGATTGTCCTACCCCCTCAGTTTACCCAACCCCACCACCTGCCACAGGGGGCCCAGCCTCTGTCCTATTTGAGTACCTGGTCAGTGTCCTAGGACTTTGCCCTTCTCTGTCCTACCTACTCTGCTGGGATAGGGAAGCAGCTGTGAGTTTTCAGAAGGGATATCTGCACTCTCCTGCTAGCCCCAGTGGTGGAAACATTTCACCTTCTAGAAAGTTTCTCCTCTATTTCTGAGTCTGCTCCTAGCCCAACCTTAGAACTCTAGGACTATCTTCTTCCTGGTGGCTATGCCTGGTGGAGTGTTGAGAGCACCATCATCTTGCTCTGTTGCTGATGGCCAGGATGGTCAGGATCCCTGATGCCCTCAGCCTGGGCTAGAATTTACATCCTAGAGTTAGTTTACATCTGTAATGGCTATCGAAGCTCCAGGCCTTGTGTCTCTGACTTTTCCACATCTGTGAAATGGGTGGTCATGGGTGGACAAGACTGGTGAATAGTTCTTATCATCTAATGTCCCCTTCATCAGAGGACTGCCTGCTTGTCCCCAGGTTGCTGTCACAGCTTTCTGAATGTGGGAACCTAGAAGTCAAAGCACATTCCTTTCCCAGAAACCACTGTGCCCTGAGGTTGGACAGAGGGAAGCAGGTAGACACTGGAGCCACGCCAGGGCCACCCACCAGTGTCTACTGCTCATGGTGCTCCAGAGTACCTCCTGGAGGCTCTTCAGGAGCCAGAGCTACCCTCCCTTGGGTATCCCCTCTCCGGAAGGCAGTCCCAATACCAAGAGGAACAGAGCAGCCGGGCAGGCCAAATGGCTGTCCTCTAGAAGCTGGCTGGAGAGGCCACCGTGGCTGAGGGCAAGCTGCCTGCTCTTCCCGCAGTTGATGAGCTTGGTGCTGAAATGAAAAATAAAGACAAGTGTATGTGATCATGGAATGAGTGAGGTGAGGCCCCGAAGTGCTGAGGAAGAGCAGGCCCAGAGGACGCAGTGTGCCGCAGTGTGCACCTTGAGCTGGCAGCCAGTGGAAGCTATCTACTCAGCCAAGAGGATGAGAATCAGCGGACAAGTGTCTGGCCTTTCTAACCAAGTAACTGTTCCAGATCTGGCAGTGCACGCAGTAGCCCCTTGGGAACTTTGCTTCTTCTGTCCTCACCTCACCTC
>NDGN011350305.1:189-11120 GCA_002564285.1 Tympanoctomys barrerae | reverse complement strand
GGTTAGAACCCTTTGAGCCTGAGCCAAAATAAATATTACTTCCCCTTTTATGATGCTATTGGGAATTAATCTTAGTGTCTTTGCACTAAGCTATAAATCTCTCCTATTCCAATTTATAATTTTTTTTCAATTTATTTTATTTTTTTATTAGTACATGTGTGCAGCACATAATGGTTACATTCCTTGTGTAGACCTAGTACATGTACATAATATATTATGGCTTGTGTCTGAATGTACACCCAAAGATTCATGCCATTGTAGCTTGGTAAAGGTGAATGGATCTCGAATGCATGATGCTGGGATTGATTCATGGTGCAGTGCTAGCCTCAGGGCAATAAGATTAAGTGTGTGAGTGCTGGCCACCATAAATAATCTGGATAAAGTGCAAGGGATGGAAAGAGCTGTGGCTGTGCATTGTTCACTTTGCTATTTTTCATGAGCCATGAACTGTCTCTTCTTTCTAGTGTCTGCTTACCATGCTACACTGACTTGGAGCCAGTTGCTGATGGGAGGAAATCTCTATAATATAATATATGGAGTACTTTCTCAATTTGTGGGTGTCAGATATTTTATCTCAGCAGTAGGAAAAATAACTATTACAAAATTTGGTATCAGGAGTGGGGTCACTGCTGCACCATTATCTGGAGATGTAGCTGAAGAACATTTGGAACTGGCTTGTGGGAAGGGGAAGATTTAGGAGAGTTTTGGAGATGCAGAGTGAAAAAGGAGAGCTGTGATGCCTTTGACTATAACAGATTGGAGATTTTGGTAGAGGTTTTTTATTTTTATTTTTATTTATTTTTTTATGGAACCAAGGATTGAACCCAGGCCCTTGCACTTGCCAGGCAAGCACTTATTCTGCTAAGCTATCTCCTTGTGCCACTCCAAAATGGTTGAATTTAGAAGACCAGAGGCTAACAGAAATGCTGCTAGTAAAGACCAGGCACATGTTTCTGATGGAGGTTTCTGATGGAAAGGATTTCATTAGCTGTTAGACTCCAGGCCATGTGACAAACTTGGCTGAAAGTTTGTCTGCATTTTTCTCATGTCTAGAGACTCCAATTAAGAGTAGTAGACTAATTAATCTGGCAGGAAAAAATTAAAGGCAATCTAATGTTAACGTTGTAGCATGGTTGCTGGTTGGGCGTAGGGAGTGGGCTTTTAGCCAGATTTGTGTTGAGGATCAAGAGTAAAGAGCACTGAAGAATGACTTTAAATGTTTTAAGTTTGGCCAGAAAGGAACTCTAGTAAAACTGCAGTCTACAAAGATAGACCAGAGGAGAAAATGGTTACTGAAAAGAATAGCAAAACATAGGTCAAGTATTTCAGAGGAAGACAAAAAGGAAGATATCCTGAGGACATCACGACAACCAGCAAACCCCCAGCCTTCTCAGCCTCACAGGTGCAAAGATGAAAGATTTTGCTTTGCGAAGAGTCTTAAGGCACAATATTTCAGAACTGTTGGCCACTTAGGTAAGTTGTTCCTCAGGATTTGGTTTTTAGGCACTTGACTCCTACAGCCAAGAGAGAAGAAAGCCTAGATACTTCTCCAAGGGGCATCAGACCTTTGCATTATCCATGTGTTTCTAGTTCTAGGTATGCAAAATGCAAGAGTTGTGGGGTCACGAAGGCCTCCACTCAGTGTCATAAGAAGAAGGCCTGGCAGGCCCGGTGATGTGCCCCTGAGAGAGCAGTGTGTGAAGCTGCAAATGTGAAGCTAAAGGCACAGTATAGATTCAGGAAATTTGGAGAATGCGAGAAGGTGGATGGTCTGAAGAAAACTGCAAGGAAGGAGCAGAACAGGTCCAAGAGAGAAGCCATGGGAGCTATACTGACTAGAAGAGCCAAAGAGGTGGAGACACCCAGGCCTTTCTATTTCATATCTTGCTACAGATGGCCTCAGATGCTGTACATGGAACTACAGGGTTTAATGTATGCTCTTCTGAATTTTGGACTTGCTTTGGTCTCAATCCTTTGTGTCTCCCTGTTTGTAATTTTTGGAATGGAAGTATCCATCTTGTGTCATTGAATGTTGGAAGTCTTTTGCTTTCTATTTATTTGTACAGGGGCTCATGGTTAGGTGTTTGCCTTATATCTCAGAGAAGACTCTTGACTTGGACTGTTAAGCCATGCTGAAACCATTAGAAATTTGACAAATCTTGGAGATGAACTAAATGCTTTTAAATAAGGGCTACACACAAGTGTTTGAGGGGCCAGGGGAAGAATGTGAGGATTTAAATCTAGATATTTTCCCACAGTCATTAGCAGAGATGTTTCAGAGGTGGCTGGATCTAGCATGTGTGACCCTGTATTGACTCACTCTGCAATACTAGACTCAAGGACACTAGGGTTAAGGGTATGAATGCTACCTGCCCTCAGTAGCTGAGATGAGCTATAAGGGATAAAAAGCACTGTGCTAATTCCTTGCTTTCTTTGCTGCCTTCTGCTGCCTGTACACGTGTCCTCTGCATGCCTGCCTCACATGCCACCCTCCCTTAGAGCCAGCTACTGGTTGACAGAGGCCTCTACAAGCTGTAAGCTAAATGAACCTTTCCTCTTTTAACTTGTGGGTGTTGGATAGTTTGTCTCATCCAGAAGAAAAGTAACTCTGACATAATAAGACTCTTAGTTCTGCTTTTCTTCCTATTATCTTTCAGTCCCTTCCCTCCCCAGCTCTTGAACCCTGTTCCATTAATAAAGTTCTATCTCCTGCTTCATATTACCTACCATTTAGTTTGGCCTTTATTTAGTTTGAGGTTCTCATGGAAAAGAAATTATGCAGTATTTAAGCTTGTGTGTCTGATTTGCTTCACTTTATATTATCATCGCTGTGCATTCATCTTTCTACAAATGAGTCATGTTTATCCTTCTTCCGTGCAGAATAGTACTCTATTATACACAAATACTAGACTTTCTTTACGCATTTATGACACAATTTAATTTGCTTTTGTCAACTTTTCCTTCCCTTCTTTCTTAACTCTCTCTTCATACCCTCCCCTTTCACAAAAGAACTATCCCTCTGTTTCCTATTATCTTTTATTTTGCACTTTATAGTTTGGGTTTCTTATATAAGAAAAATTATTTGATACATAATTTTGTGTGTGTGATTTATCTCTCTTAATACAATGGTCTCAAAAAGTACCCATTTTCCTAAAAGGGACGCAATTCTGCCCTCTGTGCCAGTGTTATTCCATTGTGTGTAAATACCACATTGTCTTTATCTGTGTATCTGTTGGTGGATATATAGTTTGTTTTCGAAGTTTAGCTACTACAAATTATGCTTCTCTTGGCAGGAGTATCCATGAGCTTCCGTAGCTTGATTTCTCTTATTCATTCAGAAGGACACCAAGGAACCACAGGACTAGTTAATATACAATAATGGCTAGTTCCCTCCTGCCAATATTGGCTAAGTTTTCTACTTATTTTTATTTTATTTTGAAAATTTATGTGTTTTTAGAGTAACATTAAATTCACTTTTATTCATGACATTATTAGTGTAAGATTTTACCTTTCAGTATCTTCCCATAATACCTATGAAAATGCGATTATACATTTAATCTTTTCACATTACTATATTGTCTTGATTTCTCTCTTTTTCTTGATTATTTATTTTTTATTTTTCTGGGGGGGGCCTACCCATTAGCTCAGGTGTTTAAGTGCCTGCTGAAACAAAGCAGTCAGGCTCAGGATGCTGTGGTTTGATCTGCTCATCCTCAAGCCAAACCAGACCTGCCCTGAAGGCATCCTGAGCGACCCCCCCAAAAAAAATCCTTTTATTTTTCTGGCAATACGTTTTACTCAGAGATTGAGTACAGTGGGGGCCTTTACTACCAAACTACATCCCTAACCATTTGTAATATTTTTAAGAGAATAAAGAAAACAGCAAAAAAAAAAAAAGAAAGAAAGAAATTAAGAGACGATATAGAATTTCACTAAACAAAGTAAGAACTGAACAATGATAAGTATATTTTAAATTTTTTTTTTAATTTTGAGACTTGGTCTCACTATGTTACCTGGGTAGCTTGTGATCTTTCTGCTTGAGATCACTAAGAATACAGGTATTTGTTACTCTGACTGGTTCAGATTTGATGAATGTTTGTCATTGGCCTCTTGAATGAAGTGGCTTTGGTTTCGAAGGTTATGTAAGTAAATTAGTAAGAATTTGAAAATTCTCTGAAAATAGCATCTGGATAACACCCAATTAGTTTCTATCATTCTTGAAGAACATTGGAATTGACATCTAAATCTATACCTTGCGTACTGCTTCTCCTGAAGCTATCAGAGTTAAGGAACTTATTCAATATTTCTGATCAAAATATAGGATATATATAAAAAAGAAAACCTTCATTATGTCTCGCAAAGTAAATGTACTGATAGAGGGCAGAGAAATTAGAAAACAGGAGGAATGTCAGTCAGAAAATAGGAATGTAACGAAGCAAAACTTCCCAAAATACAGTACAATGGTGGTGAAAAGGATGCTAAGCTACACCAATCTATGTCCTTCTGCTCTAAAATCTTTAGGAGGGCCAGCTAGATAGCTCAGCAGATTAAAGTGCCCGCTTAGGCAGAACCAGGGACCAAGGTTTGATCCCTGGTGTGCTGTGCCAGTCCTGCCCCTGGAGACTGCAATTGACCCTGGCCGTGGTGGCGCATGGCTATAATCCAAGCGCTTGGGAGGCTGAAAACAAAAGGCTCGCTACAAGTCCAATCTGTGTAGTGAGAACTTGTAGACCTTGTACTAAATACATTCTTAAAAAATCTTTGGGAGATTCTTATAAAAATAATAATAAATTTTAAAGATTACAGTAAAATACATGTATTCATTATGAAATTTACATTTAGCAATTACAAAATTTTTTTAATGAAACTCCACTCTAAAGAAAGAGCTATTTTAAAAAATATAGTGTGCATTGGTATTTCAAACATTGGTGAGTTCTGAGACAATTAGTCATTTATTTGGAATTACTGCTTTCTACATTTTTAAATCTATAAAATCTTTTATGAGTTACTTGTTGCTATTCAGCAGCTCATAAAAATATGTTAATATTTTATGTGATTTTCCACGGGACTATCATTCATATAATTTATAACATTTATCTCATTATTGGAATATAGTAGCTTGTAAAGTATATATTTTAATTCAATGTGAATGTGAATATGTTATCTATAAATAAACCATGTATGTACTTTACATATATCACAAAACTATCCTGTTTTTGGTAACATACCTTTGAAAATGATAGATGACATGGAACAGTAAAAGCCTTTGGCCTATATTAAAAGCTGATTAAAACTATTTGTTCCTGTGAAAGATAAGTGTGCTTACACTTTTTAAATCTAGGATTCTACTGATTATAGGAGAAGCTGTTTAAAAAGTTTGAATGTATGTCTATTTGCTAGCTATTTAAGTATGAGAAAAGGTAATGCTTATTTTCTAAAACTGATCTTTTATGTACATCATAACAAAAAAGTTAGTATTCAACAGAGGTTATAATATCATGTTTAGTGTAGAATTCAGGATTTACTTACCATTGTCCTCAGAATCTGGAATTCTGAGGTTGCATGTGTTGCAAACCTTCGTTGGTTCCCCCAGGATATACTTGAATATCAATGAAAATTTGTTAGGGCACTACAACTAATATTGGATATAACATATTTAAAGTCTCTGCTGAATATCAATTTATGCTAAATATATTGCCCCATAATAATTTGTATGTATAAAGTATTTATCATATATCATGAAACAACCATGTAAGTTTGGGTTACTTATCATTGTATTTGAAGAAAGAGGAAATGAGCAGTGGAAAATTCAGGTAATTCATCTAAGTTGAGTTGGTGATAATCTTTTGGTTTAATTTTACTTTTATTGCATTAGCTAGATTTTAATAGTTTTCAAAGATTTTGGGGGCATTTTTATGGCTTGCATCTAGATGTGGCCCTGCATCCTCATGCAGTCGAAACTGGGGATTTTCAGAAGTGGCAGGGTCTAGAATGTGTGACCTTGGGATTGCTTCATGGTGCTAGGGTCAAGGGCACGAGGATTGAGGGTGTGAATGCAACCTGCCAGAAGCAGCCTGGATGAGACACAAGGGGCACAAAGCGCTGTGCCATCCCTTGTTTGCTTTGCTACCTTCTGTGCACCTTGAAGGGTTTCTCTTCTTCAATGCCCGTCTGACGCACCACCTTGCCTTGGAGCCCGCTGGTTATGCAGCGAAACCCCTATGAACTGTGAGCTAAAGAAACCTTTCCTCACTTAACTTGTGGGAGCTGGATATTTTCTTGCAATAACCAGAAAAGTAAGATAGACACTTAATTTTGAAAGATAATTATGTGCCATTTTTTCAGACAGCTCATTTTAAATTCAATTGTACCTCAACATTCTCATTTATACAATCCCAGAATAGATGACACTGAATGGTATAGCACGAGAAAAATGGCTTACCTTTGAAAGATCAAATGTAATTTCTATAACAGCATATATATTTATCTATATAGATGTTTATATTATATTATATATATATATAACTTACATGTCAGAAGGCATAAAGAAGATTTTTTTAAAGATTTGTATAGTTTTCTACTTCATAAGTAAATCATCCATCTTCTCTTTTGCTTTTAGGTTATCACTAATCTGTGTTCTGGGAATGTTAATTTGCTTTAGGATTGAAGTAGAAGGTGATTGGTAATAATTATTTTTCAGGGAAGTATACAGAAATATACACATATATAAAGACACACACAAAAATACACACATAGATGGACTCAGAAGTATGTCTCCGAGTACATGTGCATGTTCCTAGACACAGACATACACAGACGTAACTTGTGTGACGTTCTCTCTCTCCACACAGAAAATTATTTCTACAATTTTTACAACTACACACAAAAGTATATTTCCTATATTCATTTTTTTAAAATTATTTATTTGCATCTTAAAACTTGTTTGTAGATGTCTTTGGGAGCAGCATATCTAGTTGATCTGTGGTTGATTTCTATTTTTCACTGTAATTTACTGGCCATTGCCTATTTTGTAACTCTTTCATTATGTATGTTATTCAGATTTTAATTAATATCATAACTCTTCCTCTTAGAAAACACAATTAGGACAATATTCTAAACATTTAAGGGGAATAATCTTAAGTCATACCATAGTTTCTTTTTAATATTTTTTCAAAAAGTAACTGACTTTACAAACACCACCTCAAACATGATTTAGACAACTGAGAAACAGGCAAGTATATATTAAAATGTTAAAATAAAACACATTTATACAAGTAAAGCAAAAATGCTGATAAAAATGTTATAGTTTATGAAAAATCATTTGCAATTCACATCAAAATAATTTAACATTCTCTATTATTTTAATAGTACAAGCTGCAACAACAGAAAAAGAACAAATACGCTCACACAATTGTAAAACCAAATCAGTTAGAAGTGCAGAAAAAAGTAAGTACAAGCACTTGTAGCGCACACAAATCTTTTGGAATTGGCACCATCTCCCTAAAACATCTATATTCTATATAGATTTCTAATTACAACACCACCAGCAGCTGCCATTGAATTCTAGAAATACACACAATATACATAGTATATTTGTTCACATTGGGAAGATCAGTGAAATTTAGCCAACTATTTTATACATGCCTCATTGCTCAACAAACAGTAGAGTCGCTCAGGCCTCAGACCGTCTTCAAGGGAGATTCTGATTTGTCTTTATGCTTTCACTGATCTGGATTTTTTCACAGTATAAAATTGTAAATGGTGACTATGGTGATTCTGACAGCTTGAGGGTTATTAATAAGCTGTTACTAAATGTGAACTCATAACTTCGAAGCCCCCAAAACATGTACATTTTGCTGAGAGACTATCATAGGAAATTTTTTTTCTCAAAAATAAGGTTTAATTCCTGGTTTTGAAGTCACAGAACTACAGCAGAGCCATTCTGCAAGTCATTTGTAGTCAAAAATAGTTCCTAGTCTTCCTGATTACTGGCTGGTAACTTCAAGAGTTCAGGAAAGACTATTCGTTTCAAGGATTAGCACATGTGGGAATTTGCTTTTTTCTCTGCTTCAGTAAATTTCTTAAGACTCCTCTTCATTTTGCCTTTTGGCTCCCCACCCCATGCAAAACATGGTTTTTCCCAGTCCATGCATGGTCTTCTTAGAATGCCCTCACATCCCTCCCAAAGTAGAAAGAGGAGTGGCTGCTTGCCAGTATAACTGGCACAAACCAAGTCTCGTTTTCGTCCAGGAGCAAACCCCCAATTCTGGTCCTTTTGCTGATCCTTCAATTTCCCTTCCCTTTAGTCTTACAGCTGAATTATCCCAACTGAATTATTATTATTTTCAAGGAAATTCAGTGAGAACAGGTACCTACATAAGTTGTGGAGTTCATAGCCTAGCCCTAGAATAGATGTTCAGTTCTCTTTGTATTGTGGTTGTTACTTGGAACCTGGTATTAGAATTGGCAAGAGACAGAGTTAGCATCATTCCAAAGTAAACATATTAAGGATGTAATATTAATAAGAGTACGTCCATTATACAATGTGTTCAATGAGGCGGCAAAGGTTACATAAATATAGAAAATATACATCTCATTCTTTTTAGTGGATAATTTATTTTTATTACATTTGTTTACCATGTGGAGTTATTAGATGGAAACTTACTTGCACTAAATTTTAATTTTTAATGAAGTTTCTCATATATAAGGTATTTTTTAAAAAACATGTCACTCAAAAATTAGAAATCTGATCATGGAGAAAATTTTAAAAATATTGTAGTAGTCAACACAAGGAAACTTACTGTACTTGGAAATAAAATGGAAACCAACCTAAGTATTTTATAAAACAAATTTTAAAACACAGTATATTTAGAAATGGATTAATGATTAAGAAATCAAGATAAAAATCTCTAGGTGAATGCAACTTTTTTGATGAGGATTCAACAATATAAATACTTCAAAATATTTACATTTATTTTCATGTAGAGGCAGACATTTGCTTCAATGAACACATGAAAGTTAGCTAGATTTTATGTTTCGAGAATCACTTAATATTTGGGTAAAGGGTATGCTGATGACGTTACTTTCAAATCTGGCATAGCCATTTTGAGTATTTTAAATTAACATTTAAATAAATTAAATAAATATTTTAATAAATTAGTTTTAATATTTCACATCAGGAGAGATGATTTGAAATTTCAAATAAGACAGATATAAGAAAAAATTTCTGCAAGCAATGTATTTATTATACATTTTAAAATGAATAAACTGTGCCAACAAATTTCCATTTCTCAATATTTAAAAAAATGATGTGAAATAAAAAATATTAAAGTAAGAATCATGAACTAAAGGAAAAAAGTTCTATTTATCTCTCTGCCAAAAATATACTTTTGCTTCACAGCAACTCTTTTTTATAAGGCTATCTTTAGTATAAGGCTGGGTCAACTAAACTTTAAATTTATAGGACACCTCCTTTTATTACTAGCTTTATTTGGTACCTGAGGAGAGCTGCAAGGGGCGAATAGAGAGATGACAGTGGATTCAGGTCTCGAGCTATGATTCCGACCTGTATGAATCTATCAAAGCACAATTTTTATGTTAACTTGAAATCTCTTTTCTGCAGTATTTAAAAAGTGACAGTATGAAGTGCACAAAGTAATATTAATAATCACTCTAAAAAGGAAAATGTTAACAATTGCTTTGCCTTTTTTGGAATGGCTAAGAAACGCTGTACTTGATCTGAAGGTTCCTCTGTTTTAGGATTCTGTATTGCTTTGAAAAATCTACATTTGTCATAGTTCATAGCTGCCCGATTTCAGCAGCCAGGAAAAGTTAAAAATCACTGCTCGCTGGCACAGCAAAAGCTCTGCTAAGCCAACTGGACACAGCTGAAAATTTCCAGTGTATGAAGACTGTTAATTTTTCAACAACAGTCTCTCCAATGGTGACAGTGTCTTTCTTGGGTCTACGACCCACCCTTCCAGCGGTGGGACTCAAAAGGAACAGAGAAGCTCTTAGTGCGGCAGGCTCTCGAAAGAAAGGAATGAAGAAGCTCACATGTATCGTAATATTTTATCTGCAATACTAACGGATCTGCATTCATAAAGAGTGCGTGTGTGTCACGGGATAGCCAGGCTAGAGCGCAGAAATTATTAAAGAGAATTTCCGGCTACACAATGCACTCCAGTGAAGAAATTACAAAACAGTATTCCAGAAAATATTTTTTGCTACTCCAGTATTGATTTGGCAACATGGTGAAATAGTCAAGAACTCTTCCACTGGTTTTCTTGGTTAATGGAGGTGAATCTGACATAACTCGGTGGAATCCCGGGTGCAGGCTTTTGGAAGAACACTTCACAAGCCACCTGGAAAGTCCCTGGCAGAAGCCCAGGGCAGGAGCTCCGCACTCGCTGCCCACGTCCGCTAGCGCATCACGCCGCGGCGTGCCTCAGTCCGCACCGGGCCCGCCTCACTGCTTGTCGAGGTCTTTACAGGAGAAAAGAAAAGAAAAAAGGAATAAAAAGAGAAAGGTTGATGTTTTGGTCCCAGATTGTGAGTTAGAAAATGTACATTCATGTTGCGTGAATCAAAGACTCTTCTGGGAAAAGAATGCAAGTAAACGAATGAAACTTTGTACAGTTGCTTAGGCTTTGCGCCTGCCGCCTTCCTCGCGCACGTCCCGCGTCCCCAGAGCACCGCGCTTGGCATGAAACCCAACAGACCTTGGTCAGCCCTCAAGAATGTCAGCAGTGTTTCTGAAAAGCCCGTGTTTGCTAAGGCCACTAGAAGGAAATCTGCCAGATCTGCGGTCGTGGAGCCTCCGCGCGGCCTCTGGCCCGCGGGGTCGCGGGGTCGCGGGGTCGCGGGGTCGCGGGGTGCCCGCTTCACAAGGACGAGGAGCTCTGCGAGTAACCTCTGATGACCAGCGTGTC
>NDGN011350301.1:0-13442 GCA_002564285.1 Tympanoctomys barrerae | reverse complement strand
GCAGGCTGAACTTGAACTCACTTTGTAGCCTAGGCTGGCTTCAAATTTGCAGGGATCCTCCTGCCTCAGCCTCCTCAGTTCTGGAATGACAGGCATGTACCACCGTGTTTTACCTTGCCTTTGATACTTTTAATAATTTTTTCTCTATTTTTAGCGTTCAGAATTAAATTACTACAACTCATACATCTTGTTGCATGTAGTTGGGGCTCTTAATTCGTGGATATAAAATCATGAGCTCTTTGAATAAAGGGAGATTTACTTATCTCCACGTTAGTAGCCACAGCTTTGCCCAGTGGCAGTACCACGGCCCACGAGGTCTATCCAAGGCAAGATGATTGCTAACTGAAGACTCTTGCCTGTTGGTAGCCACTGAGATTGTGTCCAGAGCATTGGGGCCGAGTGAGCTCTTCCTGTTTTGTCATTGGTATACCTGCGCAAGAGATTTCTGGGGTGAGATAATTAGCTTTCTGTTACTCTTACCACTTCCTGGGCTCGTGTAAGAAGCTGTCAGCACAGCAAGGGTGGAAGTGCCCATGTTTCTCTGGGTATGTGCCAGCTCCATGAGCTCTCCAGATAGCCAAGAGTATGACCGTCTACCACCCCCACATTCCCTAGCTGCATGGAGCTAGCTAAGAGCTGGCTGCACTAGGGCCCTTGCCCAAGAGCCAAGCAGAGCTCTGGACCCTTGTGAGTTAAGTGAAACGCACCTTTCTGCCTACTTGTAGAAGGGCGTGAGTTTTGAGAACAGGACCCCTGAGGATGGGGCACCCACAATGTCAGGAATAACTGCAGTCCATCCACTTCCTTCTGTGGGTCCTCCAGAGAGGAATCAGAACGGCATCACTTGGGATCATCCTGTTCAGTTATCCCAACCCAAAGGTAACACCGTTCTGCTGTGAACAGTTTTGTGAAAACCCTGGAAATAGGCATTCACTTGATTCATCTCCACAGCTAAAGACAACACACTCTCTGCACACCCCGGATTTCACAAAATGGAGGCAACTGGCACAGTAATTTGACAGAAATAATTTTGGGCTCAGTTATTCAAGGCTTCTATTGTAAAAACAGCACACACACACACACACACACACACACACTTTAGATCATTTCAGCCAGAAAAAAGGAAAGAAGTCCAGTTTACTGACTAGCAAAGGAACAGATGGATTACATCTGGGAAAAGAATTCCTTGCTGAGGAACCAAGACGTTCCCAGCGGCCGGCGTCTACAAGGTGTGCCAGAGTTCATGCTTCCCTAAGCCCCGCAGTGTTTATTCACCCCATCTGCTTCCCATCTTCTGAAGAAAATACAACTGGGAAAAGCACATAAATACAAGGGTATGATCCCCCGCATGCTGCCAGGTGGGGGGACAGCAGGTGCTGGCTGAGGCCTGTTCCTGCCCTGCCCGGCTTTGTCTGGCTTTGCACTTTGCGGAACAGGACAGAGAAGAGCCACTGGTCACTCAGTGCATGTGAAACACCCCTCAGCCCTCTCTCATCCCTCCAGCTATGGTATGTGCTGTCAGCACATACCTCTGTGCCAGGGCCACACGCTGCCCCTGTCCACTAACTGACCAAAGTGGAAAAAAGGCCACGCCAAGGACCCACTCGGGGCTTCCTAGGGTCAGCAAAGGCAACTGGTCCCCACTTGTCCCCAGTCCTCTTTCCCATGGGTGCAGGCCACAGATCTGCAGTATAACCAGGTCTCCACCTCATCAGGCACTAGCCGGCAGCTCACACCAACAGGAGGCGGAAGACAGCTGTCCCCTGTGCCGCGCTGGCCCATGAGGTCCTTTACCATCATTATTGTCATCCTTGTTACTCCAGACCACACTCACACACTTCTGAAGTCCAGCGGGTGCTTTTCTTTTAGTTTCTGTCTCTCTGTGAGAAGGGGACCCGCTTTCCAGGTCTTGGTGTGTCATGTAATTTTGGAAAGTATTCTTAGCACTTAGCCGATGGTGTTGAGGTGTGGATTCTGGTAAAAAATCTTGCAAAAACACTGATATTTGTTTCATTATGCAATCATTCTGCCTGATAAGCTCAGACTTAAAAAAAAATCCATCTTAATTTAAATAGGTAGCATTGCATACTGGTTCAAATGTCAGATTCTGCCGTATGTTTGTAGGCATACATGTGAGAAGTCTTGATTTACAGTACTTCTCGAGTTCTAAATATTTTCTGATTTCTCATTGGGTTATGGACTTAAAGGTGAAAGCATTTAACCTGTTACTATAGACACTTTCAGAAATACACAATCAAGAGAAAATAGAGCTGAGAAACTTTTGTATCAGGGACTGTCAGTTTGGGCTGGTCTCTCCTCGGCATCGCACCTATTTCACTGGATGGTTTTGAAATAGATTCTAGTAGCCAAGTAGTTATTTGAGCACATATCACTAAAAGATAAGAATGTTCTCACAACTATAACCACAGTTACAAGCTACACATTAAAAAGTAAAATAATGCATTAAACAGGAGCAAAGCAAAGCAAATAGCTCTGAAACTTTTTCTTTCTTTCTTTCTTTCTTTCTTTCTTTCTTTCTTTCTTTTTCTGAGACAGAATCTTGCTATGTATTCTATGCTTGACTTAAACTTGTAGCAGTCTTTCTGGCTCAGCCTCCAAAGGGCTGGAATTAAAGGGATGTAACCCCAGAAACAAATTTCTAAATTTCTAAACACAAAGCAATTTTCTAGTTGTGTCATTCCTTTTTTAACTTTATCTAGCAATATTGTTCTCAATGATGAGAATAGGTCATATTAATTCAGGCCTTCAGAACCTATTCTGGTGTAGTTTGTGGCCAATTTTCAGTTGCTGTTTTATATGTACTCAAAAAATGTGCATGCTGATGTTTTGGAGAATATTTCCCATACCTTAGGCGTAATTTATTAAGCTATGCTCTTATATTTTAAAATTACTGTTCTATCCGGTATTGTGAGAAGTGTGCAAAAATCTGTTATTATTGTTGTTTTTATTATTATTTTGCTCTACTTTTTCTTTAAACATTTTGAAGCTGATATTTGAAGCATATATTTGTAGAATAGCTATTGCCTCAAAAAATTGCATTTTAATTTTCATGGTATATTTTTTCATCCTACTTTCAACTTTTTAAATATATTTTATACGTGACTCTTAGTTTCAGAATATAGGTTTTGGTTTTAACACTTCTCATATAAGTATTTATTCTATTTTATGTAAAATAATTATTGATATATTTTGGTGAAAATCCACCAATTTATTAATTTCTTTCTACTTGTTTCATCTATTTACATTCTTATTTTCTTTGAATTAATTTTTGTCTCTTGTTTTCTTCCATTTTGCTATTACTTTGATTATATTTTCTATTACTACACTTTTTCTGGTTATATTTGAGATTATTGCACACATACTATACTTAGAAAATAAATTAGCAGCGGTTCACTGAACTTGAAGGGCCATAGCCACAATATTTGCTATCTTTTCAGCCCATCTATCTGTCTAATTTTTGGTCTGCAAACTTTAGTTGTTAAACATCCAGAAGAGAAGCTTAATGATATTATTATCCTATAACAGAGGCAGTTAAGCTTAGTTCAATGAGAAGAAAGGTTTGTACCAATATTGTTTACACAAGATATCATGTCTGCATCTTGTCCTCTGAATAACTACTATGAACACAACAATATGCAATATATTAATTATTGTAACTGTCTTTCAAACCTGTTTTGAAGCTGTTTCATTGCTATTTTATCTTTTTTCTCATTAAAGTGAATAAAAAATTATAACAAAATTTTAAAAGAAGATAAACTAGTATTTTACCTCTTCTAAATGAAGCAAGCCTAGAGCCCACATAAGGGCTTCACTGCCTCGCGAGTCACATACTGCTACGCTAGCTACAGACTATTCCAGCTGGCCATATCGGATCTCTCTGGCTGCTCTGGATTTTGGAAGGGGGACTTTGGAGGAAAGTGGGTCACAAAGAGGAGGCCCTAATGCACGGGAGCAGAGCCACTGTGGACAGCCAGAGCTTCCCTGCTTTCTTCCCGACACGGCCTGCGATGAGACGTCGGCAGCCTGCAGCCCCCTGTGGGTTACATGGCACAGACCCTGCCTCTGTGCTGTGGGCACCCTGTCTGCGGGCCTCAGTTAGCACTCTCCGCATTGCCTGGATTCTGTCCTCACCGAGAGCACCGATTTCCACTCCAGACCATGTGGGTCTTGAATACATGGAGACACTGGCCTAATGGGGTTCTCGGGAGAGTCAGCTACTACCTGTCACCTTTACATGGAGAATAGAAGCAGAAAATTCTAAAGCATGGTGACCAATGGCACTGAAGGGTCCATCAGAATTTAGCTTGTAAGTCATTATCAGATGTTTGAGTCTCAGGAATGATTATTTCAGTAGAGATTTAACAAATGAGGTGCAATTTCTAGGAAAATAAGAGCCAGACAGGTAAGTGCTAGCAGGACATAGAAGGAAAGAGTCTGGAAGGGCCAATAGGGGCATCTTAGAAAAGGACAAGAGCTGGAAGTCACAACGGCCTCGAAATTATGCCTACCATGAACCCTAAATAAATCAATATCTTGATGTTCTTGGACTAGAAATCTGCAAATGTTAAGAAATTAGAATTCCTTCTGTCTGGAAAATAAAATCATAAATCTTGGGCTATAATTGATCCAACCACAGGAAACTTGGAAGTGAGTTCCTTTGGCCTGGCATAGCAGCTCAGTCCAGCTGAGGGTTCCAGGAAAAGGCTACTTTTCAGGGGCCTCAGTTATGTCCCAGAGAAAAGAGGGGGGCCGTGGCCGAGCCTTTGTTCTTTTGATAGGGCCCGGGGAGGAGTGACTCGCTCACTGAGACTGTGAGGAGGTAAGGGCTTAAACAGGCCCAGGCACTGCTCCCTGTTCAGTCCTCCATCAGGAAGCGAACGAGGTGGAGGACACCATGCCCAGCTAAGCAGTCTAGCTGGATGAGAGCTGTGGAGTGGGTGGTACAAGGGGTGCGCTGGTTAGCCAGGCATTCTCAGGCTGGGGTTCCCAGGGCAAGGCAGTCACCAAGCAGCGATGCCTGCCTCTCCTGTCCTCAGTATTTTCCTCATTGGCGTGCTCTGTGATTTATCATATAGCACAGCAACCAGCCCAAAGAAGGCCACTGGTTGCAGGGCTGTATCTCACTAGCATCCAGTGTGATGACAGCATTTGAAATTAAGAGAAGTTTACCAGTTTTAAAATATGCATCACTATTAAGTCCAGACACCCTGATCCATGCTCCCTAAGAGTCTTCACCGGCTCCCCAGCCNCCCCCAGCTCCCCCGCCCCTGCACATCTTCTCTACCAATGGTCTCCCTCCTTCCAGGACCTTTTCAGATGCTGTGTATAAATGACCGCTCGGGCTGTGCTTGGCTCCCAGTGACTGGCTCACGTCACTGAGCCCTCCAGCTCCACCCATGCTCTCTCAAACAACAGGAGTCCCTGCTTTTTTTAAGGCTTATAAACTTAGCTTGTCTTACAATTTGGGGGAAGACAGCTGTGTTTGTGTTGTGTGGGGAAGATGGCCATGGTCATATTTGTCACCTGCTGTAGAGCTTGCAAATAGAAGCAAAATTTTGCCACTCTTGTGAGTTGAAATGTTCGCAAACAGAAGCATTTCCATACACTGTGGTTCCGAGTGGGCCCAGGACTCCTGGTCACCAGCAGGAGCTGCCCTGTGATCTACGAAGCTCAGCCTCCAGCGTCCACTTATCTGCCCGTGGACACTTGGGATGCCTTCACATTTGGGTCATGCAAGTAAGTCCACACTGAACATGGGAAGGCAGCTTTCACTTCAATTTTCCAGTTTCAGTTTCTTCGGATGTATACCAGTGGGACGGCTGCTGATCACATGGCGACTCTATTTTTAGTGCTGCGAGGAGTCTCCCTGTTTCCACAGTGGCGGAACAATTTACAACACACTTCCTCTCCAGCCAGCACTTGTTATCTTTGTCTTTTAAACAAAGCTTGTTCACCTGTGCAGGTAACCGCTTGCTGCGCTTGCGCTCTGCGCTTCCCTGACCATCGGGGAGATAGAGCCCTTTCTGCGGACCTGCAGCCCTTTGCTGTCTTTGGAGAAATGTCTGTTCAGGTTCTTCGCTCATTTTTTTTTTAAATCAGATAATTTGTTTTCACACTATTCAGTCATTTCATCCCCTATGCATTTGGGGGAATTTGGGAATATCTCCTCTTAGGAGATACATGTTCGCAAGCATGTTCTCCTGATTTGTGGATGATTTCCTCATTGTGTTAAAGAGATTTTCTTTCAGACTGAAATCTCTAAATTTTTCTTTCATCCGAGAGCAGGGAGATTTTGTTTGAAATACCTGAGTGATTACCTAAGTTTTACTTTAAACACTTAATTTGTGACCAAAGAAAGAAGGACATAGAAAAGGGAACTCTGTCTCAACCATGAGTGTGGCCCAGATATAGCCTGGGTACTGGAACAGGCAGCTGTCGCTGGCACAGTGTCCCAGCACACCCCGCACAGGGCGCCTCAAGCACCTCCTACTGCCCTAGGCTTGCAGGGGATGTGACATGTCTTGGGATGAAAGGTGTGCTGCAAGCTGGTATCCTTTGGTCCTGCACATTTGGTAAGGAAATAAATGACTTTTAAAATGTAGTCCCTTGTGGGCTGGGGAGATAGGTCAGTAGAATAAGCGCCTGCCTGACAAGCACAGGGCCTGAGTTCAATCCCTGGTTCCGCAAAAAAAAAAAAAAATGATGTAGTCCCTTGTTCCCATTCTAAGGCCAGGAGGGTGTCCACAGTGTCTGTAGCAGGGCCGCAGAACCTCATCTCCAGCTGAACAAAGGATGCTTTTCACGATGTGACAATCATGCTGATGGCTGAGGTTTTCCTCCTTAGAAATGAGAGTGTGAATTTGGTGTTGTCAAATTCTGGGGATCCCATTATCTCTCTCCTCGTGGCAGGTGTGCAGTGAGGTCCAGCAGCCAATACAGTGGCAGCTGTGTACTTGCCGAAGGGCATGAGCAGGGCAGAGACCCCTGGACATCAGCATCACTACTCTGCCAGCTGCAGTGTGAGGAAGGCGCAGAAGAGGTCGTTCCTGGCCACACTAGATGACCTAGTTCCACGTCACGCCCTACTACCTCTCACTCCTTGTCACTAAAAAGAGCACACTAGTGCCATCTGTCCCACAGGGACTGTGGGATTATTTGTGCATTTAGTAAACATTCTCAGGACTGAATGGGACAGGACAAGAGGCCCCTTTCCCACTCCCCTGTATGCCCTGTGCACAGACACCTGGTCCACACTGACCCTCCCCTAGTAGAATTCAGCAGTGTTGAGAGCAGGGTCACCAAGCCTTCCCAGTGTGGCCCTGTGTCCTCGCCACCTTGACCAGCTGTGGGTGTGTGAATGAGAGACTCTAATAGCTAGCCAGCATCTTGTGCTAGGGAGAGGGTAGTGGATGCTGCACCTGTGGCCCCATCCCCCGTCCCGTGTGTTTTCCAGCATGTTCTGTGACCCTGTGTTTGGAGGCACAGAAGCACTGCGTGGCCAGTGTCCTGTGGGCTCTAACCTCTGAGCTGGGAACATATTGAGACAGTGTAGAAGGACACAGCCACTGTATCCCCAGGCAAGCTGTGCCAATGACATGGGAGCCAAGCAGACTCACTGAGCCTGAGGACAGCCACACACACAGTGCTGCTAAACAGTGACACATATGACTTTACCGCAGACCCCCTGCTATGTGATAGCCTGTGGGAAGCCGGCAGTCACGAGACTGGCATCTGCACTTTGCTCTTTGGTCCCTCGTACAGTTTCCTTTGCTTTCTGCTCTCAACATCTTCATGAAACCTTTTCACACTGTAGGAGAGCATACACCATGAAGAAATTAAAGCAAACACGATCTGCAGAAGGGGGCAGTAAAGCCAACAACTGGTGCGTGCCATTAGCACAGAGGCTCTGGACTGCCCTGGGCATAAGGAATGGTCCTTCTCTACAGCACACAGTATCCACACTGACTGCTGGCTGCTCACCCACTCGGGGAGGCAAATGGGCAGCAGTTCAGTATTCCCTCCCGTACGGTCCATCTGATCCTGGGTTGGCTGACTGGGGACGGGACACACTACCTGCTATGAGATGGGTGACACCAACTGCATGATGTCCCCGGAGCATGGCATCTTTGACTCAGAGGCCCAGCAGGCCCCTGGTTTACCAGGGCACTAAGCCAGCCGAATGTCTGGCTAGACCACAGAGGACTTCTGTCCTGTG
The DNA here is from genome assembly GCA_002564285.1 of Tympanoctomys barrerae. Taxonomy (NCBI): domain Eukaryota; kingdom Metazoa; phylum Chordata; class Mammalia; order Rodentia; family Octodontidae; genus Tympanoctomys; species Tympanoctomys barrerae. The sequence goes on along the minus strand of NDGN011350301.1, from coordinate 5,206 downwards.
TGGTCATCAGGAAAGGGCCCGGGGGGCTGGACTACAGCACGCCAGCCTCCCTGCCAACACCATCATGCTTCTCCCTGGACAGCAGAAATGACCACGCCTGTGTTTTCCTCCGGGACGCCACCCTAACATGCTAGCCATGCCACCACAGGCCTAGGGCTCTGACAGAGGGACTGCCACCCTCTGAACACAGCCTCAGTCAGGTCTGCAACATCTGAAAGCCCTGCTCCAGGGGGTCAGGACTGGGAGGGCAGGTGTGTCCCCAGGGTGCCAACCCACAGGAAGGGTAGGGTCCCAAGGACAGATCATCTACCTTCTACACCACACTTGGCACAAGGACTGGGGTGCTCAGAGACCTGGTCTCAGCCCTCCATTTGGGGTTTTAGGGGATGTGAGGAGGACCTGGCCTGGGGGCTTAGTAAGATGGTTCTGTATTCCGCCTGGGCCCAGGGCAGAGGCCTGTCTGACCCCTAGTGTCAGGGCCTCAGTCATGGTCAAGCCTAGGCCAGTAAATAGTGGTTCTTCAGCAGCACAGTGAGGGCCAGTCGCAGCCAGTCTCCAGTGAAAAGTGAAAAGCCAGTCTCCAGTGAAAGCCAGCAGACAGCAGAAACCACACTGCTCCCTGAGCTGGCACTGTTCTCCACAGCCCAAGCCAGCCTGGGACCCTCTAGGTCCTCTAGCCCACACAGAAGGACACTGAGCCAAAGGGAGTTCGCTAGTCAAATGGCACAGTAGCGCTGGGCCCCGGACCCTAGTTCCCACTGTCAATGGTGCCGTGGGGAGCCACCTCTCCTGGTTTCCACATGCCCGTGTCTCATCCCGGCCCTAGGAGGCTGGTCCTACTGCCAGAAGTGACTATAAGTGACTTTCTCAGTAGCCACGGAAAACAAAGATTGCTTACTGTGCATCCAACCCTGTCATAATCATTGTCCTTCCTACAGTAACACTGAAAGTTGGTGCTACACGTGGAAGACACTGGCCTACTATGGGTACCAGGGCAGGGTCTGACTTCTGGTAATCTCTGGACCTGAGCCGTCTGAACTTCCTGCCCTTTTAGGAAGGAGATGAGAGACCACCTTAAGCCAGCTTCCCTGGGGTGGACCTGCTACCCCATAGGAGAGATCACACAGGCACCTCAAAGCCACTGTGGCCATTACCTCAATTCTCCAGGCCTCAGGTTTCCAATATCCCAGGCACAGTTGCTGTCTTAGTTCTTCAGAGATATTAATTAGGCCCATTTGTGTCATGACACCACACAGACACTGTGGCTGGGTTCCTGAGCCTACTTTGATTTGGTACTGACTCTTCAGCGTTTGTGGTGGTTGGTGAGCCTAAGCCAGTCTCCAGACCGCTCCCTAGAGTCAGAACTGTCTTAGCTACTTTTCTCTGGTTGCTGAGACCACATGCCCACCCCAAAGTTAGGGTGGAAATGGTGTATTTAGCCCACACAGTAGAGGCTTAGCCCATAATCGGCTGGTTCCAAGACAGGGCAGCTTCCCAGAGGAGAGCAGCTCATGGCAGGCAGAAGACAGCAGAAGCAACAAGGAAGAGTGGAGGGACATGTCTCTTTCTGTCCCTTGTACTGCATGCAGGCTCCAGCACTGGGCCATGAATCAATCCCAAACTCTAGATTCAGCTCTGAAAACCCCGGACCCCATGACTGCATGAGGCTTTGGGGGGACATCTAGACACAAACCGTAACAGGAACTGACAGCCGTGCCCAGCGAACACCATGTGAGAGCCACAGCTGTCAGAGAGGCACCCAAGCAGCTCAGAGGCAATGGCATGAGTTCCAGTAGTGGTGTCTTAAGTCCCCTTCTAATGAGCATGCTGTCCCCTGATGCCCTCTCCTGTCCCTGAAGGTCAAGGTTGTTGGTGACTGTGACTGGACCACACTGTAAATGTGCCCAAGTATAGTTGCACAAAACAAGCCTGAGATTCAGTCTCGTCTTTGTATAACAAAGTCCATTCTAGGGTATTTCTCCTACCTTGATAACACAGGAGGTCAAATCCCTTACAACATTCAACTCATTTTGGTTCTGAACAACATGAAAATTCACCTGAATCTAATTTTTAAATATCAGTCCAGTTTAGTACTGAGATAACCAGCAACCACACTTTCTCGTCTCCAGGGAATAGGCTGCGTTCCAAGGGGCGAAGAGGCCAGTGCCACATGGCAGAGCCACACGGGGCCATGCCACTGACTCGGGGGACTGTGTGGTGAGTGCCCGGCCCATAGTAACACTGCAGCCCTTGGGCCAGGGGGCACTCCAGTCACCACTGCGGGCGTCAGAGCTCTGTGGGCACCACTGAGGAACAGCGGCACAGGCACTGTGGAAAACTGTGTGGTTTCGTATAAATCTGAACGACTCCTCCTGCTGAGCCTCTCCCTGTCCATCTTGAAAGTGCATTAAAAGTAGGAGCAGGGCTAATAAGCTAGGCCGGAGAGCAGGAAAAAAGACTCACATACAGAGAAAACAGAAATACCTTAGTGAAGACGTGAGAAGGAAACTTCTCAGCATTTCAGAAGCTCTGGATTTGTGTAAAATCCTGCTGGAAACAATGTGGCTCAGAAAATCTTCCTCTTAATTACTAGCAGGAAAACACTCTTAATTATGTAAGGACCACTGAGTAATTAATTATCCCTCCCTGTTAACTTTGAAGCAAACATTTAAACTTGGTCCCATTTACTAATTTACTCTTCAATCAGATTCTCGTTATGCTTAATATGCAGCTGAAGTAGCTCCGTGTGCTTGTGCCCTGCTCAGAGCTGGCTGTGTCCTGCTATCCCTGTGACAAAAGCCAATGAGGACATCACATCTGTGCTCTGCTCCATGCCTGTGCCCACCCCAGGGCTTCCACCTGCAAGTGTCACCTGCAGGGTGTCACCTGAGGCAGGTGTCACTTCAACCTGCCTCCCGGGGGGAAGTGCAGAAGCCAGTACAATACTGTGGTGACTACTGAGGTCCTTCATACAGAAACATGAGGGGCATGGCCATTGGTGTGGTTTTTGAAGAAAAGCAAAAGAAAGCAGAGGTGGCAGGAGATTCCAACTGCATGTGGAAGATACTGAGCTGTTTGACAGTGACCTGGAGGCAGAAGCAGGAAAAGGCAGCAAGGGCTGGGTATCTGGAACTCCTACCCCAGGGTCACTGTGGCCAGCCCCGCTGGATGTAAGGCAGCCACTAATGCCGAGGTGACCTGAGCACAGTCCACCCCTCCAGCCCTCCTGCTCACCAGGAGCAGAAGCTGAGCAGCCCTTGTGGCAGGCGCAACCAGGACTTCAGGACTCCTCTTGCCCCAGGCTTCACCAACCAACAGGGAAGGCAGAGCAGAGGAGGCAGCCGCAGCCCTTCAGTGACGTGAAGGTCTCATCTCACTAGACGCACAGCAGGGCAGAAACAGACACGCCCACCAAGGAAGCTCCACATCTGAGCTACTTACAACCTCCACAAACAGCAGCCAGGCCTAACTTTGGGAAGGTAAACGTAAAGCCTCACACTGAACACCTATTCAGCTCAGTTTCTACTATGCAGAAGACTATGTCATGTTTTCAACAAAAATGACAAGGTTTACTAAAAGGTAAAAACAGCTTAAAGAGACAGAGGAAGGGTCAGACTACACAGAAAGGCTGGATTTAAGAGAACCAAGAGCTGACAAGTTATGAGTGATACGTGAGAGGTGCTGAAGGGTAAATAAGAAACATGGAAGGACACAGAGCAAGGAAAGATGTGCAGAGGCGCCAGTGCCAAGAGTCACAAGGAAACGGGGTGGAAGGAAGAAATGAAAGTGCTTTGCTGAACGCGTCCAGCCGCGGCTCGGGAGCAGGCAGTGAGCTGTAGGAAATGCTACCAGAAATGTCCACAGCCGAAATTCAGAGAGAAGAAAGAATGAAAACATTGCAACAGAATATTCTATCTGATTTTTTTTGTTTCAGAATATTCTAGAATAGAGAGAAATCTCAAAATGTACAACATGTGCATTATGAGAATAGCCAAAGAAGAAAGAGAAAAATGAGCAGAGAAAATACCTGAAGCAATAATGACAGATTTTTTTTTTCCAATTTAACAGTAGACACCACAGATTAAGGACTTTCAGATTAAAACAAATAACAAACCCAAAACCACACTTATGCATACCGCATTCAAACTGCAGGAAGTCAAGGACACAGAAAACAGAGGCAGGAATCCTACCTACAAGGAGCCTATCCAAGAGCTATATCAGACTTATCTCCAAAAATTACACAGGCAAGAAAGTATACAGTGAAATGTATTATATATATATATATATATATAAATATATATATATACACACACACATATGTATACATATAAATTCCACCAACCTCGAATTCTGTGTCCAACTAAATTTATCTTCATAAGTAAAAAAGAAATACAGACTTTCTGACAAGAGAATTTGTTACCAGTAGGCCTTCCCTGAAAAAAAACGATTTTAGAAAACTTATTCAAAAAAAGGGAATGGAATATTTCAGAAAGTCAAGCCTACATCAAGACAGTATTAAGGAAGGCATAAATGAAAGCAAATGACATGGCTTAACTTTTATTCCTAATTGATAAAACAAATTGCAGCCTGCTCAAAATAATAATAGCAACCATATTTGGTAATCATAGCTTATGGGTAAGTAAATCGAATGATAAATTCTAAGGAGCAGGAGGAGTTATGGGTAGACACCAGAGAGCATAGGCAGTTCACAGGAATTGCTGCAACGTTTTATAGAGGTGGGCGTAGAGTGGTTGTTATTGCATATTAAAAACTCAATGACAATCATTCTGTACTAAAAAAAAAGTAAAAAAGAAAAGGAAAATTGATATACTAAGAAAGAATAGAAATAAAATACTCAACTAAAACCAAAGGCGGTAAATGGATGCAGCTAGATTATATTGGTAAAATAAATCAGACCCACATGTGCAAACATCGTGTTATCTCATTAGTGTGGAAACCTGAAAGAGTAATTAAAATCTAAAAGATACAACACCTTGTGGCTGGAACCACCACCTTCCAGTAATTTGCCAAAATGACTAACACAAAGGGCAAGAGGAGGGAACCTGGTGTATGTTCTTCAGGCCTTTTAGAAAACACAGGGTTGTTCCTTTGGCCACATACATGCGAATCTACAAAAAGGGCAATATTGTAGACATCAAGGGAATGGGGACTGTGCAAAAAGGAACACCTCACAAATGTTACCATG
>NDGN011350273.1:0-14232 GCA_002564285.1 Tympanoctomys barrerae | reverse complement strand
ATATATGACACAGCGCTTGGTACTGGCATGGATTCCCTGAAGGTTCCTGTTCTCTTTTATTTCCCACCACTTTTTGTTCTTAAATTTCAACCCGCAAATCTTCTACTGGCCTATATTGCAGCTCACTAAGTGTTTTCCTTTCTGCAATCAGTTAAGAGAGATAAGAGCTTTTAGTTATTTTGCAGGGCTTTTAATGTCTACCATTTTCTTTCAATTGATTCTTAGAGTCCTTATCTGTACTTATGTGTATATATATATGTATATATATATATATATATATACATATATATATAATTTTCTACTAGAGTCTTAACATACTGATAATTGTTATTTTGAATAATTGTTTCGATGATTCCGAAGTCCATTTTTTCATTGAACCCAAGTGTGATGACTGCTCTGGCTCTTGAGAAAGTGCCTTTCTTGATGTGTGCAATGTACTGCAATTTCTGTGAGCTTCAGCTCTAGGAAAGCAAAGCTTCAAGTCTATAGCACTTTGTATCACCTCTTGAATTTGGTATTTTCAAAGTTATCCCCTTCAGAAACTCTTTGTGTTGCGAATCTTCAAATGTTACCAAGGGGTTTTACACTGGGATCAAGGTGACATGTTAGTTAGAGGTCAGACAGCAAGTGTTCTATACTCTTACAATTAAATGTCATTCTGTTAGTGAGCTTGGTCTCGGGCTTGTCTTGTACTCACAAAGGGTATAATTTTCTCCCCTTGTTTCCTATTCACTGGACTGGTTGTAATGTTTACTATTTTCTTGTAGACATGACTCCGGTTGGCTCGGTTCACTTTTCTCCATTGGACAACCCATGACAGTGATGTGTGGCTGGAGGGGTGGGGCACCTGCCGGGATTGCCTTCTGATATGGTTCTTACCCCAGGGAGGACTCATTTATTAAAATGAGTGCTCTGAATGGTTTTCATAATGATTCCTCTTACTTTCCCTTTGAGACCTGCCAGAATGTCAGAAGTTTTGCTTTTTCATCACTGCATGAAATCTTGGTGACTTTCCTTGGGAAAAGTGGTGTGGCAATGTAGGCTCCTATCAGTTTCCACCCCACAGTTCTTCTGCCTCCATCATCAGATATCAGATGCTGAGGCTAGCCTCTACAACTAGATTTCAAGTTTTAGCCCAGAACTCATCCTGTGTAAGGTTCCTGCAGCATCAGTTTTAAGGAAGCAGATTCCACACACTGGACGTGCCTCACATTCTTGATTTTGAACCAGTGGTGTCCCATGTCCTGACTCCTCCAGTGAGCCTAACAGGTTGTTAATTTTTCAAGGTGTTCAGTTATTTCTTATACATATGGGCCTGACAGATTTCAACGACTCGGAATGTCAGAAGTGAAACTGAACTTTCCTTCTTGAGTACAGTAGCTTTGTACTTATTTCCCAGAGTAATAGGTTTTACCTTTCTATGAAAATTTTTGTTAATTTGAAGTATTTTCTGGTATAGGTTCTGCTTTTCCTGTAGCACTGACAACCACCTGCCACTCACTAAATTTCCAGTTACTCAGATGCTGTAATACATTCTCACTTGACTGTTCCAGGGCTTGGAATGTGTTCATCCACCAGACAAACTCCTACTCATCTTCTATTTCTAACTTTACCACGTAACTTTCTCTGAATCTGAAGGAAGAAATTCTGACTTGCCTGAATTCATAATTCCACTATGCCTGTTTCTATTTTGGAGATTGTAAGTACTGTTACACATATATTTTTGTTCCTATCACCCAATCAAAAATTTAGCTTTTGAAAAACAAAAACAAAATAGATCTGTGCATCTAATACATATTTTAATACTTGTCCTGTGGTATTTGTTTAAATTGAATGGATAGCGCTACTGGGAAATATTGGAGAAAAGCCACGTAGGGAGAAATAAGAGAAGCAGGGACCGCATTAAAGCAAGCAAGAGGCACTTGTAGACATATTTGAATCCTGGATGGATTCTGGTACACAGGAAGTCTACATGTACTAAATTATAATCTACTAAGAAGATTACGTTGGGCTGGGGAGGTAGTTGGTGGTCTAAACACTGCACAGCAAGTGCGAGGACCCAGGTTTGATCCCCAGGATTGCATGCCCGCTGGCTACTGGAACTCTAGCTATGGTAGAGCATTGTCTGTAATCCCAGCACTGGGAGGCTGACGCAGATAGATCCCTAGGAGTCTGAGCTGGGTAGTGAGACCCTGTAGGAAATAAATAATAAATAAAACATTAAGAAAATACTTTTAAAAGGTTATATTGCTCTGTGGACACATTAAAATTAAACAGATAAAGCTAGACTGAGGCACAATTCACATTAGGCTGAAAGGACTTGACAGAGGTCAATGCTGTCTCATCTGAACTTCATAATAAACTTCTGATTCAATATGACCACACATCCTTCTAGCACCAAATAACAAAACATCCCCCAGATGCAACCCACCACATGTCCTAGCATACATGCTGAGATCAGAGAGACATTTTTTGAGTCATCAAATGCGGTTTATTGCCAAGAAGCTATCAGAGGCAATTGAAAGAGCCCCTTTCTTATAACCTTCAAGAAAATCATCAATGTCCACCTTTCCCGCTTTTATTTTCATATCTCTTGCTTCCAGAAGTATGAAATTATAAATTTATGTTGAATGAGCTATCTGATTGTGGCACTTTAAGTAAGTCTTGGAAAAACAACCAACTTGGATCCTGAAAGTGGTGTTGTACAGCAAATACTTGAAGACCTGGAGCAGTTTGGGAGTCCGGCGAGTATGCATTGGGAGACTCCAAGATACACATGTTGGGAAAGCCTAGGTTGCCTACTAGGTGTTAAGAAGGGTTCTAATGGAAAACCCAAATGAGGACCACAGAGAAGGTCCACAACTACAAACAATATACATACTGTCACGAGCAGAGTGCTGTTAGGAACATGAATGTGAAAGGTAACACTGGCGAGGCCTCACTAAAGTTGCATTGTATTTTGTCCTTTTGTATAAAATGATACTTTTTTGTATCATTATACTAAAAATGGTTGAATCTCAGTACAGACGCACAAAGGGGATTTTTGTTTTTATTTTTCTTTCTTTTTTAATTTTTTCTTGTATTTAATCAGGTTTACAGGATCTCACTACACAGTTCAGACTCATAGTGATCCTCCTCTTCTCAGCCTCCCAAGCCCTGAGATTATAGGTCAACTCAATCACCATCTAAGCGCGCCCTGGGGGCAGGGCTGGTACAACCCACTGGGAAGCGAACCTGGGCCCTGCGTTTACCTACTCAGGTGCATTACTTCACTGAGCTCTCTGGCCAGCCCTAAAAAGCTGCTTTTTAAAATTGTGCTGTATTGGAGGGAAGATAGAATAGGTAAAATGAATTGGAATATTGTGAAGCAACCTGTAGAAGCCATGGTATGGCTTCTTCTTGCTGCTCGCCCTAAAGTGAAAACGGGGAGAAGGAGACAGACACAAGCCTGTCTGCTCATCTGAAGGCTCTGCTGTTCCTAAGAGAGGCATCACGTAAGACCGAGCCAAGATGGACAACTATTTGGAAAGGTGATTAGAAGCATCATGCAATAGAATCATGAAATAGAAGTCAGGATTGGGGATATAATTATTCAGGAAGGATCTATGGAAGACCATTTCTGCAATAGCTTCGATTTATATCTTATTTGTGGAGTACAAAAAAAAAATATATATATATATATAAATATATATATATATATTTGTACTGGTAGAACCATAACCAGCTGGTCAGATACATAAGTAAGATAAAGTGAAAGAAAAATGAGGAAAGACAGAAACTTACGTGGAGAAATGAAGTTTCTGGGTATATCCTTGGACCCCACAAGGGTGCAGCGACCCAAGGGATGGAGAGAGGCCCCCATGGCTGGCCTGCCTTCACAATCAACATAAGATGTACAGTAGCCTCAATCCAAAGTTAAAAATGTAATTAGCTTCACCCTGTGCTTGCACTTTTTTGAGAATTATGATCTCATATTCTAGTGGTTCTGATTTCCTTTCATTTATTTATTCATTTATTTATTTTTTAGTGGAACTGGGGATTGAACTCAGATCCCTGTGCTTGCCAGGGAAGCACTTATTCCACTGAGCCATCTCCCCGGCCCATCCTTTTTTTTAAATACATGAATTTCTGCCCCATGCTTGTATCCTGGAAAGAGATACTCCTACTGATTCCTTATTTTATACATGGAGAGAAATTTTGCTTCAGGATAAGTCATAACCCAAGTTTCATCAGTACTTGACTAAGATGGTATTCAGATGAAATTATAAATTAGGAGTTGAGGGTTGGGGGCATAGCTAGTGGTCTAAGCACCTGTCTGGAAAGCACAAAGATCCAGGTTCAATCCCCAGTACTGCATTTCCTGCCAGCCCTGGAACCTTAGGCATGCATTGCCTGATACAGAAACCAAACATAGTGGTGCATACCTATAATCCCTGTATTGGGGAGGCTGAGACAGGAGGATCGCTGAAAGTCTGAACTGTGTAGTAAGACCCAGTACTGAATAAATAATTAAATTAATAAATAAATAAAAAGTTGAAGTTGGGAGGAATAAAGACTGTCTGAGGTGGTGAATACATTTGACAGATAAAGAGATCATGAATGCTGGGGAGCTGAGGGGTGACCTGTTATGTGTTGATGTGCATTTCCCCAGAATTCACAGGAAGGTCTTGTCCTTCCTAGTGTTTCCACTGTGACGTCACATGGAGATAGTATTTCTAGAGATGATCCCATTAAATGAAGTCAGTAAGAGGTACTATACTCTAACATGAGAGGTTTTTCTATTAAAGAGAGAAATTTGGTGACACTCACACAAGAAAATCACCATGTGAATATGGAAACAGATATAAGGATTTCTCTGCAATTCAAAAAATGCCAGAAATTGTTAGCGATACAACAGAAGCCAGGGGAGGTGCATGGAATTCTCAGCTCCCAGAAGGAATCAACCCTGTCAAAAGCCTCAACTTGGACTGCTTCCCGGCAGAATTGAGACAGCATTTTTTTTTTCTGTTCAAGCCACTCATTTTGTGGCACTGTTCTATGGCATTGCTACAAATCTAGTGAAATATCATGAAAATGTATAACAAGGAAATCTAGATTTTGTCATGAATTTAAAAAAAAACTTTAAAATTTGTGCATCACTGTTGATACTTGAATTTTTAAATCTTACTTTTATGTAATCTCTGATGCCTATGTTTATAAAAGTTAAATAAAATTTTACTAACATATCCTTTAAAAATAGCAATGTTTAATGTGTAACACTGTGAATATAGTAATTATTAACATTATTGTGATAAATATTTGTTTTGCATATTCAACTGCTAATATTTTCCTAGATGGTCCATTGTTATAAAAATTTGTAATGTGCTTTTTTCTGTATAAATAATAGTATTTGCATCTAAAGACTGCGGTATTTGAAGTGGTAAGTTTTGTAGTACACTTTTTATTCTATTTAGTTTTTATTTCTTCTTACTAAGTGGATTTGGAGTTCTCTCCAATCTAATCTATCTGTACCTGAATATTAGCAGGAATTATAACTAACTGTTGTAATCATAAGGTGAGATGAATGTAACTCTTCAGATTTTATGATTATCTGAATGTTGTTTTAGTTTCCTCTGTTCTTTGCTGTTGTCTGAGGTGGCCGACAGCACGACAACATTGTGTGTTAATTTTCTGCTCTAGTCCACAATGCTTTACATTACATATTGTCACCATATGTAAGTTGATATGCCTAGAAGAACAAGGTAAAACCATTCTTACCTATAAGCCATGTAATCATTTTGTAAAAATAAAGTGAGAGTAGTTTTTTTACAGGTTTATTGTTTTATTTTTTAGATTAAATTTTTTAAAAATGTTTAAAAAATTAGAAATGACATAGAATTTCACTGAACAACATGCTAGGAATTGAACAATGATTGATATATGGCATATTGCTGTTTTCAAATAAATTGTTCAGATTTCCTGATATAAGCATGTTACATCGATCCAAAAAAAAAAAAAAACCCTAAAAAAAATTAAGCATTCACTCTTCTTTTCACTAGACCAGTAGAAATCAGCAGTGCACTTGCCCAGGCGACCCTGGACTACTGTGTGCATACGTTGCTCTAAGGGAAGGAGTAAACCGGGTGACGGAAAAGGAGGGAAGAAATTAGTTTATCTCCATCTCCTCACTTGTCATGAATCTTTCATATGCTACTTACTCTCGCAGGTTCTTACAAAACCAGAGCGTATTAATGAATAATTAAATGAATAGCAGGCTCTATACTTCTACAGCCTATGCTTAATCTATGTACGTTGGTAAAGGATGAAAGAAATCATGGGGAAAAGTCACCAGGATCTATGTTTATTTCAGAAATCTGCTTCAACTTTTTTTCTTTTTTTTAATCTTTTAGTTATTTGGTACAGGGTCTCGCTACGTAGCTTCATCTTATAGTGATCCTCCTGTCTCAGCCTCCATAGTGCTGGGATTACAGACCTGCAGCTCCGCACCTGGTTTCAGGGGCCAGCTCAGCACATGGCCGTTGTGGCATGCGGTACCGGGAACCAACCCAGGAGGTCCTTACTCTTGTCAGGCGGGCACTTGGACCACTGAGCTATCTCCCCGGCCCTGATACGGCCTTTACTTTTTAAGTTACTTTTACATCTACAGTGGCCACTGATACCAATGGGACCGGATGATTCCTTCTGTCCCTGTCTCTGCCTTCAAGGAACCCTCAGCCCTCGATCCGCCTAGTGCTCCGTCCCGGTCTGCTCCTCCAACCTTCTGTTCTTCAGCGTGCACTGCACCGTCTTGCTGCGTTAGCCCTTCTGGCTGCTCTGTCCTCTTTGGGCCCCTCTCCTTCNAGTGTTTTGTTTCCCCGCCCTGCCCCTCTGTGTCCCTTCCTGGCCTGGCCTCAGTCATCCCCCCTTCATAAACTTCCATCCTGGGGGGTCTCAGCGGGTCCCCTGACGCCCACAGCGCCCACACCCCGACGCCTGGACCTAGCTCTCCCAGCCCTCCGCACTGCCCCGCTGACTGTTCTGCATCCTACGTGCGCATGCAGACAGCTCAGCGAGCATCTCCATCTAGAGTTCCAACAGACGTCTACACTTCACGTGTCCCCTTCACACGCTTGTGTGAAGCAGGCCTCCTCTGCTCAGTGTCTCCTAAACAGCATTCCCGGCATCCGTATTCACTTTGTGGTTCAGAAGTTAGACAGGACTTGGACCCATGATTTTGCTGTCTCTCGCGTGCCTGCATTCCTTGATGCATCAACCGCATGAACACGAGCTTAATAGCCTAGGAGTTATCTGGTGTTCTCCGTGGTTGACTCTTTTTTAAAAAATATTTTTATTGAGAAACAAATAGCAAAGAGACAGTTTCACAACCTATTACTAGTACATTTTTAATAATTAATACATTGCATATTGTTGTCTTAGTGGTTATTCATTATATAAGATGCAGACCTGATAACCTGTCTCAAACACTATTAGAACAAACCTCTCTATTCATTGGATTAAGAGAGTGGAGCTGTATATCTATTCTAACTATTTTGAGTATACAGATACAAAAGGGTCGTTCATTTGTATCCCCTTTTTTTGGTTAGCTTTGTCAGAGAAGGTACCCATTGTCATTTAAATACTGTAGGTGCATGAATTCAGGCTCTTTTTTCATTGTGGAGATTCAGCTTTCATTTTGCCTGGTGAAGAACCTTCCCTGACTTCTTCTATAAACTCTAGTTCCATCTTTCGAAACCATCACTATCCACCTAACCACCTCTCTGAAATTCGTCATGTTGTTTTATATCAGAAGAATGACTTATTTATCCACTCATTTATTTGCATGTATGCCATTAGAAGGTAAGCTCTATGTAGACAAGACTTCAAACATTTTCCTTCCTAGGTCTAAAGCATTTTAAAAAGTTTAACACTTCATAAATATTAAATACAAAACTGTTTACCAAGTGACTATATAAATTCTGATAGGGAAAATGTATATTTTTTCTTACAAGCAAACAAAATTATAAAATATTTATAAGTTATAGAAACACAATGCCAAACTATCTAAAGTTTATTTAAATATGCATTACTAAAAATTCCAAAGTCCTAAAATCCTATGCATTCTAATAGTTTATTTCAGGCAAAACATAATTTCTCTTTGAAGACAGTATAGTCAAAGGAAGGATTTTTCATAATTTTGATATATTAATCACCAATGTTCCTCCCTTCTTCAAAGGGAGACTGGAAATTTGAAAATATTGCTTAATGTAATTATATTTCTAGAATATGCACATATTTTTATAAGTATTACTTCTAAGAATCATAATGTTTAATTTATCCCAAGTAAAAGCCTGACTTGGAAAGATTGCTAGTGGAAGTTTTCTGGTTAATTTTCAATTTTAAGTGACATAAATCATTGCATTTTATTTNGAAAACAATTACTGCTTGTTCTACATTTGCATATATAGTGTATTTAATAGGGTTGTTTCAAGAAATACTTAGGGATTTGATATTACAACAGTTCTTTATTTTCTTGTTGAAATTTTTAACATAAAGCATATGAACAAACACAAGCATTGTTTTCACAAAAGCACTGCAAAGTTATTAAGCAGAAATAAATTGATTGCTTTTTATACAGTCTGGCTCAGCCAGAAGTATCGCTAGATTGCACTATTAGAAACAAGGAAATTGATTTATTAAAAACAAAGAAACAGAAGAACACAAATATGTATGAAAAATAAAAGGAAGGAATTATAAAATTGCATAAAATTTAATCTCTGCATCTAAATTGTTTCCTTAATTTGTATCAAGAAACTTAAATTGAAGAATAATATTACACATACAATGTTAATAATGTATAAATTTAAATGTGTAATAAAAATAGAGTGTGTAGAAAATTTGCTTCAGTCTGTTTACATTTTCTTTGTTTATACAGGTATTTTTTCTGCATTTAGATGCAAAGTAGAAAATAGTTTGTCATTTGTTCTTAGACATTGGCTTTTATAGTTGGAAACATGATAGTTTTTCAATAAATAGTTTTTGAATGCTGTTAAAATCAGAACAAATATTTGTGTTTTTCTGTGATCATAAAACCTAAAAATATGAGAGACAAACTCACTACTTGCCAATATGAAACGCGTAAGCACCCACTGTAGGTCTCACAAAGCAGGGTTCTATTTCTACTCCTGAAACCAGAATTCAGCATCAAAGTTACGATAGTTCATGTAAAATGGTCAAAGTATGATTCAATTTGAATGGGAGAGGGTAACATTATTCAATATTTTATGTCTTTTAGTTTTGCTTTGTTTTTTCTTTGGCTTGTCTTAATGAAAGGAATGATTCGTCTTCTTTCATATTAAAATACTGTTTTAGTAATGCAAAGTGAAATTATAATGTTTTATTTTAAAATTAAGAATGAATTTAAAATAGCAAATTAATTACATGTGGGAAATCAGTAATCCTTCAATAAGTCAACTGGGACTGAAGTTTTGCATTTTAATAGGTTGTACATGTTTTAATCATAAAATCAAAATTTCAAAGCACCATCCATGCCTTTCCACTGATCAAGCATGAAGAACCTGAGCATGTAAATTTGATTCATAGTTGGTCTCCATTTTTATTGGTCATCACATTTGAGAGTTTTTCTAAAGATCTTCAGCTACATTTATTCACATAATCATGTTGGTTAAGCCAGCAGCTGAATGGAGAATCTCACCCTAATGTAATCTTTTAAGAGTGCATTTCAACAAAAGCTTTGGCAGACCCAGTAGACGGATTCTAAGGTCTTCTTCCAAGGAATCTCCAACCCAGTCAGACAACCAGAATGTGAGGCACCTGGAGGCACAAGTGCGAATCTCTACGGGGCAAGCGTGGAAAAGGATGTATTTTCACTTTTTTTGTAGAGAAATTTATTTCCGTAAATTGCAAGGACTCCTAATAAATCAGGCCTAGTCTTTCACCTGATGCTGACGCGTGGATGACCAGTCTATGGCTTATGTACTCTTCGACAGCTCCTTCATTCTCTTTCATGCTGAATAATTTGCATTTCCGAAGGCTTCTTTTGTCTCTAACTTTCTAAAGTAATAGTTTCTAAATTTTCTTAACTGTTGGTCTAACAAACAAAAAATAAACCCTTATTACTACTTATTGTTGACATTAGACAATTAACTTTCTACAGTTAACATAAGTAAAATATTAACAATACAAAATGAAAAGCAATGAAAGAATAGTCGATTATAAAGCAGAAAATGAATAATGGTCTTTGCTCTCTTGGAGTACATTGCTACTGTCATCCTTTCCCTCTTCCAAGTTCTCCCATCTCCCCTTCATATTCCAAAATCTTAGCCCCTCAGTTTTAAATTTTATTCAGTGCCAAATTCACATTAGTGGGAGTGGTCCAGCCCAATAAGGTTTTGAAGCCTGACTATTTAAGTATAATTATCCTTACCTTTATTTTATCAAATATCTCTTAAAACAGAAGTTGTTTTGTCTCCAAAATCACTAAATCATTGATTTGGTTTTCTGTCTACAATATAATTTATTTTTATTCTTTCTTATTCAATTTCATCAATGAAAACTACCTTCTGCATAAATCTCCCCCTCTTTCAACATTCTGTAATTTATTTAATTCATTTAAACTCTACATTTTCTAACCTAGTTAGCTAATTTATCTAAGGCAAAGCTGACAGGAAATAATAGGCAGTAGCTTGGATTCATGTTACTATAAAGGCAGTAATTGCAGCAATGACCCACAGAGGGTTTCAAGATTCCATTCGTTGCAATAATGATTCCAGCATTCTTCACCTGTTCATGATCCTCTTCTAACTATCCTGTTCTTTTAAATAAACATGCAGACTTTGCAGAGAAAATAGAAAAGATAAACTGAGAAACAATTTCCCCTCTTTTCTCGACCACAACACTAATCTGAATTTGTTTTCTGTCCTTTCTCTCTCCAGTCTCAACACAGAACATGTCTCCCTCTTCGCTTTGTTCCAGAGAACCTCCCACAGTCATGCAAGCTTTCCTACACCAGGGGAAGACTCTTTACACTATGTTACTTATCAAAATCTCTAAAGGAGTACATGTTTCCTATAATAAATAAAACAATGAGGACAAAAATAATAAAAACAGTCATAGTCATTATTCATTTAGTAATAACACTAAGTATTTTCTTATTTTTTCAACAAAATACTAGTCTAATCAAATTTTCAACATACTTTCTCTTTTTTAACCCAACTATTAATGCATTCCTGGATGGTTACTTTGCTCTTTTTTAATCTGAACACAACTTTTACTGGTGGCACCTGTATGTCCATGTCAAAAAATTCAATGTCCTTTTATATATCTTTTCAATGTTTCGTGGTTTTTTAACAGCATCTGTCATTTCAAGCCTCAATTCGTGACACTCCCAGGACTCTATCTACCACCATTCTCTTGTTTTAACATCTGATTTTTATTTGACTGTCTAAAGAGAGACACCAGAAGGGCGCTCCTGGAGGTGGCGCCAGTTAGTCACATCAGCAGTAGTATTTCTGACAGTGTTGGCTTCAAACTTTTCTATTCCAACTATGATCACATCAACGAATGGAAGCAGAAAACGTAAGAAAGGTGTTCTTCAGGTATTGTTTCCTCCGTTTCTACACGGCATCCCAACTGAAGAGCTGGGTGCATTTCTTCCAGCCTTTTTCATACCTTCCTTCTTCCTTTCCATTTAGAAGTTAGTCGCGAAGGTACATTTTCGTGGCTACTCAAGAAAGATTTTCTGAAGCCAATTCTGCATGTGTCAGTCATCTTACTATAATGCCACCGCCTCCACTTTGTAATTTACTTGCCACCTGAGAATCCTGTACTAAAATGCCAGGAAAAGAGGAAAGAAAGATCGGGAGGTCACCAGGAAATATGACGTGTAAAATCAAAAGAAGCTAAATCAAGTTTCTGACTAAATGTTCAATGGTATACTTATTTCTCTTCAGATTTCCAACTAAATGGACTGTGAAAAAATGACCATGAATTACACTTTCTTGAAAAGCTGGATAAAAATAGCGGTTGTTGGCCATGAATATAGCTCTACTGTAGAGTACTTGCCTGCCAAGAACAAGGTGCCGACTTAGATTTCTGGTACACACAAAAAATTGAAATAATAAAAAATAACAAAAAGTAATGCTTTTCTCCTCCCTTTGAAGGGGTTATTTTATTTTTATTATTCCATAGAGTTGGAATAAGTAGTATATACAATTATTTTAAATTAAGATTGTGGGTGATTTTTCATGAAATCTCTTTGGTATTTAAATTTGAGAATTAGTTTAAAATTATGTTAAGCTCAACTTATAAGGAAAAGACCATTAGAAGATTGTGAGAGTTCCTTAATTTTGGAAATTGGAGTGATCTCACTTTCTGTAATATGAAGATACTAGACATTTTGACAAAAAATGTAAAGGACATTTAACATATAAAAAAATTCAGATTAGAAATGTAAAATACTGAATACGGTTGCTTAAACATAACAGTACAAGGGTGAGTACATTAAAATGGATGTAAACCATCACGAAGTAGGAGTATTTTAACCAGAAGAAGGACAGAGACTATTATGAAAAGAGGGTGCATAGCGTAGATTTGAAGGTGTCTATCCTAGTTTTATGTTTTGGTTTGCAAGGTGCCTATAGTGGTAACTCCTTTGTACTTTCCTTATAATTTTTTATGTTTTATATTTTTACGATATGTACATTGAAAACATGTTTTAAACAGTTGAATGATTAGACACTCAGAAGTCTTGCAGTAGAAAACACATAATGAATTTGTAAGGACATTTGTACCTCTTGAAGAACATAATTTTGATTAAAAGTGAATATTTGAAAAATAATATACAAGTTTTGCTTTTTAATTAAATTTATATTCTTTTAAATTTTCATATGTATTAATGATAACTGTTCTCAAAATATTATGATCTGGTTGATTTTAGTTTTGATAAAGATCTGATTTATTTTAATATATTTCATATTGTTTTATTGTTTTGATTTTTGGAGACAGGGTCTATTTAGTGCAGGCTGATCATAAACTTACCAGGTAGCCCAGGCTGACCTCAAACTCAAAGATCCTCCTACCTCAGCCTCCTGGGTGCAGGAATTTCAGGCATGTGCCTGACTTCTATGTTATTTAACAACATGACATTCTTGGTTTCATTGATAATTGCAACTTATGTTTACTTTTTATTCAAAATACCTGAGATTCTTATTCTTTCAATATTTTGCAACTGTAAGAAAGAAAATTTAAATTTTAAATAATTAATACCTATAAACTGATAAAAGTAATGGTTTCAATAGAACTATTCTGGAAATGTAATGCATCATGGGTTCAATATCAGTGTTAAAATCTTTCCATAAATGCTAATAATTAAAAGCTTCAGTAATAATTATTGAATATAGAGCATATGGTTATATTATTATTTAAAATTTATTTTTTATTTTTTATTTTTTACTTATTTTTTGTCTATCACAAATATTTTATTTTTATTTTGTGGAAAAAAGTAAAAATTTCATAAGATGATAAGAAAATAAAAATATTACTATATTCAATTAGTACCTTTAAAGTAGTTACTTAGAGTACAAGATATGGGCATGAAAATCTACAGTCAGTATTAGCACAATCCTTCCTTTTCTATGAACTAAGAAACACTAATAGTATAAAAAAGTGCATTATTTCTTCTTTATATTTTTTCTTTTTTTAAATGATTTTATTCAGAAACAAATATCAATGAGACAGTTTCAAACCGATTACTGGCACATTTACAGTGATTAATGCATTGCATATTGTTGTCGTAGTGGTTATTCATTGTAAAAGATGTAGACATGATATCCTGTCTCAAACACTATTATAACAAACCACTCTGTTCATTGAATTAAGAGAGTGCAGATGCATATCTATTCTAACTATTTTGAGTATACAGATACAAAAGGGTTGTTCAATTCTATTCCACTTTTTTGGTTAATTTTGTCAGAGAAGGCATTCCATTGTCATTTAAATATTGTAGGTGCTTGAATTCAGCAGAATCTCTCAATAGAGTCCAGTAGTTCATAATAGTAGTGGATTTTCTGTAAGACTGGCAATGTCCAAAGTTGTTGACTTGAACTCTTTACAGCTCAGTATATTAATGTGGCTTTATTTTTATACTTTGTTTTCATATTTTCTGCTGGATGATTAAGACTAAGATAAAGCAAGACCTATATAACAAGAAATGTAACTGTTGTATCTGATAAGGTC
>NDGN011350265.1:0-17378 GCA_002564285.1 Tympanoctomys barrerae | reverse complement strand
AAAAGTAAAGCCATATTAATATGCTGAGCTGTAAAAGGCTCAAGTGAACAACTTCTGACATTGTCAGTCCTGCGGATAACCCACTACTATCATGGATTACTGGACTATATTGGATTGTTTTGATGAACTCACACACCTACAATATTTGATTGGCAATGGAATAAAGTACAAGCCTACAAAAGAAAAAGCATCAGAGTACTGCGCAAATGAATAATTTGATACATGAAAGGAGCATCACTTTATTTCATTTTTTGATTGATAGAGAGTAACTGTAGTAGAGAACAAACTTTCGTGACATGTATATGTTTTGTGATGGCCGAGTTGAGCTCGCGGGCACGTGCACTGCTCCACAAGCTTATATTTTGTGTGTGTGATGAGAATAGTACATTTAGTGATCCGAGAATGCAGTGCGGTTTCATTAATGCCAATCACTACACAGTCACTCACAGTGCAAAGGAGCTCCCGCCCTTCTTCCCGCCCTCGCTCTCATGCGCTGCACGCTCTGGCCAACGTTTCCCCAGGGCTCTAATTTCCTGGCTGGAAGGGTGGTGATGACCACTGTCATTTCCACTTCCATTAGTCTGACTTTCTACACTTCACGTTGGAGAAGAGTATATGGTCGTTGTTTGCCTATGCCTGGCCTAGTTCACGTAAAATGACGTCCTCTAAGTTTATCCATGTTGTAGCACATGTCAGAATTTCCTTCTTTCTTAACATTGAATAATTCATTATGAGTGTACATGTGTGTGTATGTGTGTGTGTGACTTTTTCTTTAGTCATCAGAAAAGCACAATTGTTCTAAAAGAACACTTTATGGTTCAGTACTGGGGACTGAACTCAGGGATTTTACACTGAGCTGCATCCCCAGTCCTTTCTACTGTCTTTTTACCTTTAAATTTAGAGACAAGGTCTCACTAAATTGATGACTTTCCCAGGTTGAGCTACAACTTGCAGCTCTTCTGCCTCGGCCTCCCTGAGTCTTGGATTACACTGGGTATCACCGCGCACAGCTTCAGCTGACAGTACTTGAGCAAGCACCTTACATGCCGCCCGCAGGAAAGCATACTTTCACAGCTTTTTAAGAGATCATTTTAAAAATATGTTGGAGTCAATTTGACCTTTGTATAAAAATCATTGGAGAAGGTTGGATCACTGGACTTTGTAGACTCATCTTGTCTGAAAGTCATGAGGACAGCACATGACATCTAGAGGCTGTCACCCCAGTGGCATCAGTATGCTAAGGCCCGCAAAGAATGGGGATGCTCATTTGCTGTATCTTATATAAAATAATGACTATGATTAAAAGGATAGTTTGAAGACTATTTCATGGTAATATTCAAGGTAATATTCTGGGAAGTCTTTACAATAGTTGATTCCTGTTATTTCAGGTCAATATCCTAATTAATTAATTAATTAATTTAAAAACAAGATGTCACCACATAGCCCAGGGTGGCTTTGTATGTGCCATCCTCCTGCTTCAGCCTCCCAGATGCTGGGATTACAGGTGTACACCACCGCACCTAGCTTAGATCAGTCTACTTTTGATTTTTATCTGTTATCAATGTTAATTCATGGCTTGTCTGATCCACCTTTCCCACATTTCCTTGTACAGCAGCGACAAAGTTCTTGTCTGTGGGCCCCACTCTTCTCTCTTCTGCTGGCACTGAGACATCTTAACCACATTCCTGCTTTGCGATCTGCTCCCTGTGAACCTCAGCTAGCACAGGCGCTCTAGGGTACTGCAAAATAGGGAAGGAGCTGGACTCCCCATTTCCTGTCTGCCTGCTTCTTTTCCTATGAGCTTCCTGCTCCTATAAGACTCCCCCCAGGAACATCTCCTCGGCACTAGAAGTTCCTTCCTGTAGAAGTTGTTGCATTCAGTTTCTGTTTTCCACACCAGCAGGGGGCGCTCTTTTTACAGACCTCTGATTTCTACCCAAAGGGCTCCCTCCCAAGCTCATCACTGGTTTGGGGGAGCATGCTTCTGCGTGTATCTATTGGATCATGGAGGCATGGCCTTGTGTATTGGGGTTCACTAGAGGAAAAGATGTAATAGAAAATATATGTGTGATTATTGAAAGGATTTACTAGGTGGGCTTTCAGGATCTAAAGCAGAAGAGTCCAGTGGCCTCCTGTCGGATCGGGTGGAAGAATGCCCTGGCCATCTGCACGCTGGGGCAGGAGGAGAACGTTGAGCATTGAAAGGCTGCAGCTCCCTGCAGGGCGTAGACGAGAGTCCCCGGAACCTGAAGGGGCTGCGCTGCAGGCTTGATGAGCCTGCTCTGGAAGCCTGAGGGAACCGCAGACAAACATCCCAAGGCAGTGGCAAAGGTGGAAGCATCTCCAGAGGAAAAGGGAGATGCTTCTTCCTTCTTTCTGTTTTTATTCTATCAGACACAAGCCTATCGGTCACATGATACACGTCTGGTGGATCATTCCTTCTTTACTCTGGTGTCTACAAGGACATCATCACTGTCACACCCAGAACTTTATTAACCTGCTAAGTGGTGCTCACCCAAGGCAAGCTGACATATTCCAGTTAATGTCCTCACCTCAGGTACTAGACATAGTCCTTCTGCCTTCCCTTCTGGTACAGTCCTCAGCTACTGGGAACTAAGCTTTTCTCCATCATGTCCTTCCACCTTGGAACCAGTGACTGGGGCCAGGATCCTCCAAAATCAAGAGCCAAATAGAGCCTCTTTTCTGTAAGTGTTGAGTGTGGTGTGACAGTGACCAGAAAACTGACTAGCACACTGTTTACTGAGTATCCACTACTGACAGGTGAGTACCTTTGCTTTGACTTGCTCAATTCTGGCTAGTAATAGATGATATAGATATTATGGTTGCATATGAAAAAAGAGGAAATAATGCTCAGAGAAGTTAAAGAAGCAGCATTGGCTCATGCAGTGGCCTTATAGCCAGCCCGTGAAGAAGCTGGAGCTCAGAGTCTAGCACCAAAGCCTGTTTCACAACACCAACAAGAGATAGCCATAGGCCACAGGGCGTCTGGTTGTCTTCCACTATCGTGGCTGTGATGTGTCCTAGATGGACCACTGTGGAGACTGTCTAGCACACCTTCCATCAAGGAGCTTAGGCACATTGTTTCCCATCTCTGAAGCACACCTGGGAGCAGTGTAACTGAGGCAA
Organism: Tympanoctomys barrerae; assembly: GCA_002564285.1. Classification (NCBI taxonomy): domain Eukaryota; kingdom Metazoa; phylum Chordata; class Mammalia; order Rodentia; family Octodontidae; genus Tympanoctomys; species Tympanoctomys barrerae. The sequence continues at coordinate 14,231 of NDGN011350265.1, read as the reverse complement.
GTTGCTATCTGTCCTGAAGGTCTCAAAGACTTACGAATGGGAGGGCGAGGCCAGCTACTACCATCTCAAGCAGTAGATCTTCATTTGCTCTGTAGCATCTGTTATTCCCTCGGTGGAGCATCCCCACCCTTAATCTGAATAATTTAAGCCTACTTCATTGCTCTTGAGATATGACTGACTGGAGGTGACAGCTCAAATCATGCTTGAGGGGTCCTGGGAATCCCCAGACCAACAGAGCGTAGCACTTTTAACACAGATTTGATGAGAGGTTAAATTTTTGAAATATCTTGTCAACTTTGGTTCCATAACTGTGAGTAAATGGTGGCCAGAGGTGGTGCTGAACAACCATAATCCTAGCATTTTGGGAGGTTCATGCAGGAAGAGACCAAGTTTGAGCCCAGCCTGGGGAAATTAGAGCCTTCGTGTGACCCTATCTCAAGAGAGAAACAGGGAAGGTTAGAGGTGTAGCTTAGTGTGAAGGACCTAGATTCAATTCCCAGTATCATAGAAAAGGTAAATGGTAAATGCTGTGGTTGGGGGCTTTGCAATGGGAACAGTACAACACGGGGCACATTTTATAATATTATTTTGTAAGGAGTCACCCAAGAATCATATACAAGCAGTGCAGGAATTCTGTCCACACACTAAACACTACAGAAGACAGCTGAGGTCCTGGATCCTACTACCCTGTATGAATCCAGCTGAAATCCTACAGCTCATAGCTATGCCTTCCACAAGTCCAACTGGAGGCCTAGAGCCCCCAACAAAGTCTCATGCAGGCCTGCTTCATGGATCTGTGCTGGAAAGGCCCCTAGCTCAGTGGTGGAAGCTAGAAAGTCTGGGTAGTGGGGTGAAGGATCTGTGCCAGCAGGCTGAGGGATTTGAATTGGAGCCAGGAAGTGATGCTCAAGGTAAGGACCAGAGCTTCCTGAAAGGTACCATAGCCATCCTCAGCAACAGTGAGGTCCTGAGCTCCTCCAGCGATGAGGAAAGCTGAGTTCCCATCAGGAAAGCCAACATGACAAGCTTCTCCATGAGGCTGAGTAGTGTACTGTCTTACCCTCTAGAGCCAGGAAGTGATGCTCAAGATGGGGAACAGGGTGCCTCCTAAATGAACCATAGCCATTCTCAGTGACAACAAGGCCCCAAGCTCCTCCTCCAGTGAGAAAAATGAAGTTTATTGGGAACGATAGGATAGCCAGGTCCTCCGGAAGAACAGCCCAGGAGAACCAGTGGCTTCCAACAGCTCCAAGAGCTTCTCCAAACAGCTTCCCTAACAGTCTCTTGGCAACTTCTCCTCTTCTGCTGTTGGCAACAGTCCCCAGGTGTGCCTCCCACACCCAGCACCATGCTACTTCAATTCAGCTGGCTGTAGTAAGTTGACCACCAGTTAGAAATCCACCACAGGGAGGTATTATCTTTGGAGACTAAGAAAGATTTGCACTGTATGAGGAAAGATTTTAATTGGTATTTTCAAGCAAGAAAATTTCTTATTTTGTAGAAATATCTAGGTCTAGCCAGTTAAATCTGAAATAACCTTCCATTTGAAATTACAGCAAAAATAAATGTAAAAGGGGAACACAAATTCGAATCTGGGTCATAATGCCTCGGTGGTCAAGAGAATAAGTCCTTATCCCTAAGATCTCCAGGTCTTGGATTCTGGTTCCTGGAAGCCTTAACTCACATGCAAAAGTGACATTACAGACGTGACGTGCTTACTCTCAGGCGTGAGGTATGGGGATGGTCTTGGCCAGCCGGGGTGCGCCCTAATAATCATGTGACTCTCCAAGAACACGGGGCCTCCCAGAGCAGCCATAATCAGGAGCATGTAACTGAGAAAGGTCAGAGAGTCATTGTGCTGCCGGCCCTGAAGGCTGAGGAGGAGACCGCAAACCAAGAAACGTGGGTGGTCTCCAGAAACTGGAAGAAAGGTATGAATTCTTCCCCAGACTTTCCAGCCATGAGGACTCCTCATTTGACCTAGAGAGACCTATGTCCGCCTATAACCGATTGCGCTGCCAAAGAACCAATTTCTTTTGTTTTGAGCCACTACATCTGTGGTGGTCCATCAAGGCAGCAACCGAAAGTACTAGAGAAAAAGCATTAGGTGGTACTCCTTTCTCCTCCCAGTGAAATCAGCCCAGTGACTGGTTTCAACAACAGCAGTGAAGACATTGTTTGAATTCTCATTGTATGCATGCAGGACAATAACAGCGGGTCTACCAGTTGTATTTGTGAGCACATCTTGCTCTAGAATTTGATGGTTGGTTTCTTCTGTTGTTCCTTACTTTCTGAGAGCTGCTATTCCTTCTTCAAGTATGCAGTAAATAGCTCCAGGCACCAGCAGTACAGGCAGAGTTGGTCACATTCTTGCAGGTGTCTTGAGGGACATCTGGGGGGGGGGCTAGCTAGTGAGTAAGTGGTTAAGTGGGTCGCTCAGTGAGGACCAACTCCAACACCCACAGCTATGGGTTTTGAGGCTTTCTCTTGTAACCCTAGGTTGATTCAGAGCCCTGTCCCCTGTGTGGAGCAGGGTATAAAAGTCAGGAGGCTATTTAGAGGCAAGAATATGTGGAGCTTGTATTCTCATTGTGTCCTCCTTGTGCAGCCTAAAGCATGGAGTAGAAGCGACGTCCCTAGCCTTGGCAGATGAAGGGAAGCAGCCACAAACACAGTGTCCAGGGTACATGCAACAGAGCAATTCCACTCACCTCGACTTTCTTACAAAGGGGGAAGCAGGTTACTTTCAGCTGTAACAAGGGCCAAGTTAGAAAAACTGAAATATAATCCCTAGACTGTGGCCTTCACCTTGAGCCCCGCGCTCTAGCTGTCAGCCAGCTGTTGCAGAAGTCCAGGCTGTGCCTGGTGGTGATGACTGTTTTGGTCTGCGTTTTGGAGCCAAGGATGGACAGGTTGGAAATAGACAGCGGTCATGGGTGGCAGTGCTCGATACAAGCACATAGGCAGCAAATCCACAGCCTGAAGATTTCCTGTGGCTTGAAGCTTGTGTTTTGCATGCAGCATGGATGACCCCACCTACAAGGAGACTCCTGAGGGTCCTTCTCTTGCCTATGCTGCCCCACATGCTAGGCCTGAGGGTTGAAACCTTGGGCCTTGGCAGCCGGGGCAGGGCTGGAAAAAGCAGGGCCTGGTGTCACGAGCCTTCAGTGCAGCCTTCCTGACACACACAGCCCTCACCCTGTGGCTCGTGCTCCCTCAGCCTCCTACCATGGGGGCCTAAGTCACGCCCACAGTGGCTGATTTGCATGTGCGAGGCCCTTGGAGGAAGTGGACTGGCCTTGCGCATCTTGTTTCTCAAAGGCCAACCATGAGGACAAATGGCAGAAACTCAGGAAAAGTCAGCCGTAGAAAGAAGGTTAGTTTTCAATTCCCAGACCGCACCAGCTTTGGGTGGGAAGCAAGAGTGTGGATCGTGGCCATCTGCTGGAGGTTGTATTCACTTATAAATTTGGGATGTGTTTTGTGCCTGTCTGTGCCTCAGAAGGATCTGATCCTGACTTATTGTTTGTCTGAAGTGGCGAAGATTTTATGACCAAAATGTGCAGAATTATGAACTGCTTATAAAAGCAAGAAAGTTCTTTGTTCATTTCTCTAATTTGTGTCTTGTTTATTTTGGTGGTGTTTCAGTACGTACTGTTTCTTAGGTCTTAGGGTGTTTATTGTAGACGTTTAATATTTGGAGTGGTCTGTCTTCTTGGGCCTAGACATTCCTCTGGGATAATATGGGGCAGAAATATGTAAAAACAACAACACATTTTGGTTTAGAGTTATGAAATACCATAAAAATCAAAATGTTTAGAACATTGTGTATTTCTAAAGCCAAGATGGCATTTGCCTCTACTACCATGCAATTACTGGAAGGTAAAATGATAACTTGATAAATAGAAAGAAGAAAAATGCTTTTATCAGATGAGACAAGATGAATACTTTCATCTTTATAGGACTTGTTTTGATTGAAAATTACTCCAACTCATAGCTCAGCAGACTAAGCACAGGGATCAGGGTTCCAGCCCCAGGACCATATGCTTCACTGGCCCCAGCCCCAGATATGCTGAGCCAGTGACTGAATCTGGGTGTGGTAGTACACACCTGTAACTCCAGCTTTAGGGAGGCTGAAACCAGAAGGGTCACTATGAGTCTGAGCTGCCTAGTGAGATCCTGCACCAAACACATACAGAAGAGTATGAAAATTACTCCAACTCAACTTTGAGGGGAAAGGAAAGAAATTATTAGATAGATTGTTGCTGTACAATTAGACAATTTCTTTGAGTCTAAGTTCAGAATAGAACTCATGAAAATTTTTTTCACATTGCAATAGTTTATTTTATTTGTTCAAAGCTCACACTGCAAGCGTTAATCCACACCTGGGCTTTGATTCTGCGAGCTCCTATCAGATATTACGGAAGAGCAAACTGTGACCCATGGGTGTGGATGAAGGCTAAAGGCTCAGGATTAGTCACAGGGTGGTTTTTAAACTTCTACAGCCCAGAATACGGTAGTCACAGGTCCTTTAGGCCCTTCTGGATGTCCCACAGGGCATCTGCACTGTTCTTGAGCTGAGAGGACTCTGCATCCTTCAGCTTCTGGTTGATAATGCTGGTCAACCCCCGAGCATTCAGAATGCAGGGGAGGCTCAGGAAGACTTCATTCTCAATGCCGTACATGCCCTTGACCATGGGTGATACTGGGTGAATCCTGGGTAGATTCTTCAGGATGGACTCAATAAGATCAGCCACACTCACGCTGATGGCCCAGTTGGTGTTCCTTTTTAGCTTGATGACTTCGTAGGCACTTTCAACCACCATCTTATGCCCTTCCTTCCAGTTCTCACTGTCATTGTCCATGCCCATTTCCAGATTCAGGTCCTGGAGGGAAACACCCATACGTTCACTCCACTCCAGACGGCAACACTCAAGTCCCCATACTCTCCCAGAATGCACCTGTGGCAGCTGCTAGGATGACTGCCAAGCTTTTCAGCCATAAGATAGCGAAATCAAGCTGAATCCAGATTGCATCCGCTTCCAATCACATGGTGCTTGGGCAATTCACTTAGTTTCCAGGTGACATAGGTAAGAATGTCCACTGGGCGGAAACCACAGTGATGATGAAGTCAGGGCTCTACTTGACAATCTGAGGAATAATGAACTTGAAGACATTGATGTTTCTCTACACCAAATTGAGGCGACTCTGGCAGTTGCCACCATAATCTTCGAGTTGGCAGTTGCAGAGTAATCTTAATCTGCCCCAATTTTAGATATCTGAAGAAACAAACTTCCATGCTGCACATCCCTCATTTCTCCTTTGAGTTTATCTTTCAAAACATCCACAAGTGCAAGTTCATCAGCCAGAGACTCCTAGAATGCTGATAGCACGTGCCATACCCACTTACCCCACATATACTACGGTGATCTTGTTGTTTGGCATCCCAGCATCCTCTTCTGCGACAGGGGCAAAGAGTTTCTTCTTAAGGGCTGCTATTCTACACCTGCGGGATGAGGCCTGGGAGAACGCTGCCACAGCTGCCACAGAGATGCCAGCATCTGCAGAACTCACGAAATTGAAGTGTGAAAGTAGACACAGTGGAATCAGCTGAATATTGAAAAAGGGTGAAGGAGGAGGAGAATACTTCTCAACTTCAAGAGTTAGTGTAAAGCTAAGTAATCAGAATGGCATGGCAGAGGTGAAAAAGAGAACAGGTAAGTAGGCCAATAGCTAACTAGAACAGAATTGAGAGCCCAAGGATAAGCCCCATAAACATAGTCAACAGATCTTTGACAAAATAGGAAAGATAGTAGACTGGAGAAAAGATGGTCTTAACTATCTGGATACTTACCTACATACGCAAATAATTCTCGACCAGACTCTACCCACCTCACAAAAATTCATTCAAAATATATCGCAGAACTAGAAGTGAAAAGCCAAACTATAAAATGGCTACAAGATCACACAGGAAACAGAAAATCTAAGAGGTCTTGCATGCAGCAAAGTGAGGTTTTATATCTAATACCAAAGGCATGACCCATGCAAAAATCAATGAGTTGTACTTCACTAGAGATGAAAAATGCTGTTTTAGTAGGGCACTCCCTAGAGAATGCAATGAGAGCAGACTTTTGGAAAATATTCACAAAAGATGTATCTGACAAAGCCTGAGAAAGAATGAGAAGACGAGCCACAGACCAGGAAAAAAATGCTTATAGAACATCTATGTGACCAGGTAGAACACGAACAAAACTAACAACCGGTAGGGGATTTCTAACAGGTGGTCGACTTGTTAACCCCGGCTGAATTGAACTAGAGTGGTGCTGGGTATGGGAGGCCCACTGGAGGGTTGTTGCCAGCAGCAGAAGAGGCAGAACTGGAGAACCTGTTCAGAGGCATTAGGGAAGCTATTGGGTGAGCTGTTGGAGCTGTTGGAAGCTGCTGGCTCTAGGAGCTCGGAGGCTCGTTGTCGCTGAGAATGGCCGTGGTTCACTTTCAGGGAGCTCCGGTCTCACCTTGAGCATGGCTTCCTGGTGCCAGAGGGGAAGACGGTGCACTTCGAAGCCCCCTGGAGAAGCTGGTCATGTTGGCTTTCCTGATGGGAACTCAGCTGTCCTCATTGCTGGAGGAGCTCGCGACCTCACTGTTGCTGAGGGTGGCTATGGTATTTTCGGGGGAGCTCTGGTTCTTACCTTGAGTGTTACTTCCTGGCTCTGGCGCAGATCCCTCAGGCTGCTAGCACGGATCCTTCATCCACTGGCGCAGACTTTCTTAGCTTCCACCACTGAACGTTGGCCCTTCCCAGCACAGATCCATGAATGAGGTCAGCACGAGACATCGTCGTGGCTCTGGGCCTCCAACAGGACCTGTGAGAGGCACTGTTATGGGCTCTAGGTTTTCAGCTGGACTCATGCAGTATATTAGGATCCAGGCTTTCAGTTGGATTCTTTGGTTTTTAGTGTGTGGATAGACTTCCTGCACTTTTTGTATATGATTCTTTGGGTGATTATAAAATAATCTTATAAAATGTGTCTTGTGTTGTATGTTTCCCTTGCAAAAACTCCAAACCATGACACAACCCAATGAAAATATGGCAAATATATGGACAGAACATTGGTAAGAGGACATATTAGTGAAAAGTAAACATACAATAGGTACTTAGCATCATATCACTAGTGAACTAAAACTGCAATGAGAATCCACTGCATATCTATTAGAATGGCAAAAACGAGATGCCAAAACCACTGAATGTCAGAAAGATTAGGGAACATACAGAACTCTGAAGTGTATGGCTGGTAGGAGTATAAAATGGTTCAGCCAGTTTTCAGGACAGAAAACTGGTAATTTCTTACAAAACCAACCTAACCCTTGCTGTACAATCCAGACATCGTGTGCTTTGATATTTACCCTCAAAGAGTACATATGAAAACTATGCCCTACTAAAATCTGCACTGAGATGTTTATGGCAGCTTGATTCATAAATGCCAATACTTGGGCTTGGGAAGATAGCTCAGTAGAATAAATGCCAATACTTGCAGTGAAATAAATAGTCCCGTAGTAGGTGGGAGGAGCTTATGAGCTGTAAAGCATCCATGCAACGGGATGTTATTTAGGGTTAAGAAAAAAAAAGGACAGAGCAATCTCAGATGCATACCAAGTAAAGTAAGTCAATCTGAAAGGCTGTATACCATGTCATTCCCGATAAACATTATGGAAAATGCAGAACCCTGGGCACTGTCAGAAGGTCACTGATTTCCAGGGTTGGCGGTCAAGAGGGATAGAGCGTAGATGAATTGGAGGGCAATCTTGCTCTTTGGCCTCGTACTGTAATGGTGTTCCAAGTACCGTAATAAACAGATCCCATTGGGATTTGAAGTTGTGGTTGTGCTAGCTGTACAGATCAACTTGTCACCAGCTGATGGCTGTTCTGAGTCTTCTAGATCGGCAATCTGCTGCGTGTCTCCACTAATGAAGCGTTTCTTCAGTTACTCTGAATAAGTAATCTTTAGAGCTCATCATGTAGTTTGTATTTTTCAATGGCTTTTCTCCTAGATACTTGTTGTCTTTGATGCTTTATAGATGGGGTCTTTATTGAACTCTCTCTTCTGTGTCATCAATGATTTTTGAAAATAGAGTTTTCTTCTTTGCATCGTCAAATGCAGTACCCTGGCTATACAGTCATTAATTATATTTTATCTATTTATTTATTGTATTTTAGAGAAAGGTCTATGGGGTGTTCAGGGTCTCACTACTAGATCGGACTCATACTGATCCACCTGTTTACAGTCTCTCAAGTGCTGGGATTACAGGCACGTGCCACCATGCCCAGTCTCAATCCCATCTCAGCGCACCTGGGGTAGGGCCGGCATGACAGACCCAGGGATCGGAAGCCCTGGCTCCTGTGCCTGCTTGCAAGGACTTTAATCCACTGAGCTATTTGGCCAGCCCTTCATTAATTATATTTTAGTGCAAACTCAGGTTTCTGTTGTCTCTTTCCAAGGCTTCTGAGTTTTTAGTTTCTTCTTTCTGTGTGTCATTTCGGTTTTCTTTTGCCTAACTGCGTGAGTGTTGCCTGCACATTTCTTAGCATTCCACTTTTGCATAACTACAGTTGTGTGTGTGTATGCTCTTCCAAAGCTTTGTAGTGGTCAGTTGAGGTATAACATTACACGCACGCATCCCACCACCTTCTACTCAGTCTCTTGAGCAATGGTGGATCTACAACACACACACCTGGCAGTACCCTGCAATGAATGTAATCGTGATGTATCACAGACCCAAAACTAAGGAAATCGCAAGGCATAGAGATCTTACCTCCCTTTATCTGTCCTTCAAAATAAAATTGTCAGTGTTACATGTTCTACAAGCCTTAAAGCATTAGGCAATGTGATCATTTCTGTCTCAACCCTGAAACCTGCTTTGCAGAGGACTTCCTTGATTGTGCTTACCTGTTAGTCCTTCTTCTGGGATGACCCCGCGATAAGGATCATTTAGCTCCTGTTTGGAGCTCACTTTGAGCTCCTCCGTGCAGTGAAGTCTGCTGCCGATGGTCTCCTAGTCTCTCTTTGTCTAAGAAGGTCTTAATGTCCTGTTCAGTCTGGAAGGGTGCTTTGGGGGACAGGGGATTCTGAGCTGGGGTTCTCTCCTTTAGCAATTGGAAATGCTTGGCCACTTCCTTCCTGGTCCATGGATTCCGATGCAGAAGCCCAAAGCTGTTTTACCTCCTGGTGCTTTATGGTCTTCAGCTTCCCTAGTGTGGACAAAACACATCTTGGCATTGATTGCCGAGATTTACCCTGTTTAGAGTTCACTCAGCTTAGATCTACAGCTTTATGTCTTCTGCCAAGCTTGCAAAAATTTCAGCCAATATTTCACCAAATATGTTGTTGGTGTCACACTTTTTCTCCTCTTTTTGGGACGTCAGTGGCACAGGTATTAGGTTTCCCTGCATAGCTGCATGGTGTGAGGTTCTGTTTATTTTTCCTTTCCTGGTCTAGAGCCCTCTGTTGTCTAGATGCTTTTGCTTGGCCGTGGTCTTCAACTTCACCAAGCCTTTCCTTCACCCTATATCTTTTTCGATGGACCCTAAGCACTGAGTATTGGTTTTTAGTTCCTGTGCTTTTCAGTTCTAACATTTTGCATCAGCTCTTCTCTATGTCTTCTACTCTCTGCTGAGGCTTGCTGTTATTTGTTTCAGGTACCTGGGCAATGCTTTTAAATTTGTGAGCTCTTTAATGCTTGCCTGGCAATTCTAATGGTGTCGACTCACATGAGTTGTTTAGGGCCCATGTTTTCTCACTCAGGATGTGACTTCCTTGGTCTTTGATCTGATGCATTGTGTTTCTATTGGAAACTGGATAATGCGAGTATTAGATTATGGTGTGATGATTGTTTACATCTTCAGTGTGGCCAGGACCCCTCTACGATGGTTCTGGGAAGGGAGGGGGGACCGTATCTCACCATTGCCTAAGTGCTGGGTGTTATGGTCCCCCAGGGGCTCCGGTGGGTGGAGGCAGTGGGATTAGAACTGGGTGGGGCAGCAGGATCTGGGATCTCACTAGGCCTCCCCATCCTCTGAGGATAGAAGTCCAGGTCCCCAGCGGCCTCTACTGACCGTGGCAGGAGTGAGAGCAGAGTGTCCACGGTGCTTGAGGGGACACAAGCCATCTTCCAGCAGACTTCAGAGCCTGCTCCTTTCTTGGGCTTTTTGTTGGAAGCAGTGGCTTTGCGTGGGAGTTTGGCTGGCTGCCCCTCCTGGTGTTTTCAAGCTTTTGATTTCTGTAGCCCTAAGTCTGAGACATATGAGGCCAAAGCGAAGAACAAACAAACATGAAAACAGGGAATTACTCATCACCAGGCCGAGGCTCAGGCACTGAGGCCCAGGCAGCTGCTGCCTTCTTTTTGCCTTTAAGAATTCCCAGACTTGTTCTAAGAGTGCAGTATTGAGCAAGGCTTACCACGGTTACTCATGCTAGGGCGACAATCTGACACACACGGATCTGATTTAGTTCACTCATGAGTATGGCCACAAGTTACATTCATTTACTTGTAGAAGTCTCCAGTTTATCCAATTAATCCTTACTTGTGGCTGAGTAGTACTCCATTATATATAAAACCCATCTTTCTTATCCATGGCTGTACGTTTTAAAAATGTACTCAAGAATACACAAGAGAATGTTAGTGACAAGGAGAGGAGGGAGAAGAGAGAGAAAAGAGAGGAGAGGAGAGGAGAGAGAGACAGAGAGGGTGAGAGGAGGATAAAGAGAGACAGATTGAGAGAGAGAGGCAAAGAGAGACAGACAGAGACAGAGGAAGAGAGACAGAGAGAGACAGAGAGACAGAGAGAGACACAGAGACAGAGTTTAGAGCTTGCCTGTGAGAGACAGTGGTGACAAGTGTGTCTCTGTGTAGTCTCAGGGGCGTGGGAGGCCTGTGCATGTGTGAGAGTACACGTGGGTGTGGTCCTTACACACGTGGAAGTGTGGTGTTGGGAGACAGCTCGTGGCCACAACACACACATAATCTACCATGCGTATCTCTCGGGGGTTTAGCGCTATCCCTACTGTACTTCTCCTGGGACAGGGGACAGGACAGCTCCACAGAGAGTCCAGGATGCTGGTCGAGCTCTGGAAGAAATGCAAGGCCTCAGTCCACGCGTGGTGCACCTCCCTTGTCATCTTCTCTGTCACAGGCGTCGCTGCTCAGGCTCTTGGGGCGCAGGGTTGCAAATGGTGTCCTGCCCCCAAAGCCGCGGCAGCAGGCCTCCTATTTGTCTGTCACCTTTAGTGAGCCCAATGGCTGCAGAGACAAAGCAAAACAGAAAACACAGCCCAGAGCGTACCACCGGTCTTCAACTGTGACCATCGTCAGCTCCGCAGAGCCCAGAGCAGCGGTCACTCGGTTTTCTGGTGCCTTTTCCTCTGCGGTGGGAGGACCTGTGTGACACAGAAGCAGAGGGAACTTGAGTCGCCAGGGTGGGCTGCTGGGGTGGGAGGTCCCCCTGATCCCTCAGCTCCTGGTATGGCTGTCACATCGCCCTGAGAATGCTGCCTTCCCAGCGCCCCTTCTCAGGAGCGCCGGCACGTGCGGCAGACAGCATCTCAAGGTGGAGGACGCCGAGCCGCTCAGCCCCTCGCTTCTCAGTGCAGGGATGGACGCTGCGGGCAAGGGGCCTCGGGGTAAGTGTAGCCTCTCCCAGGCGCCTTTGCTGGGGCACAGATAGGAGCCCACGCTCTCATCTCTGTGGAGAAGCAGACTGTTCAGTGCACAGAACAGTGGTTCTTAAGCTACGGGGACATGCGGCCGTGGAAGGAGGCGCTGGTGGCTGTCTGGGTGTGGGGGAGGTCACTGGCACACGGTGTGGAGAAACCAGGGGTGCTTCTAAATGTCCTCCAGCGCGTACGACAGCCCCCCACAGCACAGGCTGTCAGCCCAGGAAGTCCTCCTCCAGGAAGGCCGTGGAACAAGCAGGCCTCGTCCCTGTCGCGCAGTGCTGCAGGGAGGAGGCAAGAGGAGTGGGACCCAGAAGATGCCTGAGTCTGGAGGCCCACGGGGGCCGAGCTGGGCCTTGAGGTGCCCGCCGCAGAGTCCCTCCTTCCCCACACTGGGCAGGCTGTCAGGAAGGAGGTCGGAGCGGGCAGGGAGCGCACAGGGCCGCGGCTGCTGCGGAGGACCGCCTTGCCCTGCTGGGGGTTGTAGGCACCTTCGCTGCAGAGTGCAAAGCGGACGGCCAGACCTGTGGGCCGAAGCTGAGGCCAGGTGATCCAAGCGCCTAGAGGGCATGGAGGGCTGAGCTCAGGGCTGGGAAGGGAAGGTCAGAGAGAGGGCCTGGGAGCTGGACGGGAACAGGGACTCCACAGCGGGTCGGGAGGCCTGAAAGTGCGCACAAGCGGCAGGCAGGTGAGGGCCCTGGACTGAAGACAGCAAGGTGGAGGGCAGGGCTGGCGCCCACAGGCTTGGAGGGCGCTGGACAGGAAGGCGCCCTGGGCGGAGGGGCAGGGGCAGCCGGCTGGGGGGAAGCAGAGGACGAGGATGGGCGACGGGGAGGGCAGGGACGGAGCTCAGCTCTCCGGCACCGACGACCCGCTGCCTCCCCAGGAGGAGCTGCCTGAGGCGCAGCCTCGTGAGTGGCCACGGAGGGCCACGCAGAGACCTCTTCCTTCGAGCGTCACAGCGCAGGTGAGGGTCAGCTGCGTGCTTTGGGAGACGGAGATCCTTTTATTTTACACTTTCCAGTTAAATCCTTTGGGCTGGAAATTCCAAACAAAAGAGTTTCCTCACCCCCCCCCCCAAAAAAAAACATCTGAGTGCACTTTTTGTTGTTTCTTTTTGCATTTCCTCCAAATTTGCAAAGAATATTTTGAATTCAGCACAAGACTCACGGTTGGACTCTGGAGAAGTCTGCATGCAACAGCCTGCGTGTCGCCTGTGGGCCCGGAATACAGGAGCGCACTGTGACCTTTAGGGCCACAGGAAGGGACACAGTGTGGGGCAGGGTGTTTCTCCAGGAAACTTGAAAGGCGGCAGCAGTCAGAGGGGGTGGAAGTGTGTTCTAGAAGGAGGAGCTGAAAAAGTGTCAGTGTGTCTCCTGTTTAGAGGATTTGGGGTATAGCACCTTTTCATACACCTGTTCCCCTGTTGGCCATTAATACATCTTCGTTGGAGAGAAACTAATCAAGCCCTTTGACCAGTTTTAATTGGATTATTTGCATTTTTTTTGGTCGTGTTTTGCTATTGAATATCAAGATACTTTATTATGGCTGGGATATTAATTCTTTATCAGATTTATGGTTTGTAGCTATTTTCTTTCATTTTATATGGGGTGTGATCACAACTGATTTTTTCCCTTTGCTGTGTGGAAACTTTTTACCTGACATGGCCCCCTCTATCTGGTTTATGTCTGTTTTCTGTACCCTACCCATGAAATGTCTGTCAATGCCACGCTCATGAGGATTTCCCTCTAGGGTTTCTTCTAGGAGTCTTTCGCTTTCTGGTTCTGTATTTAATTCTTTAATCCACTTTGAATTGATATTTGTATATGTTGCAGATAAGCATCCCATTTCACTTTTTCACATCTAGTTTTCCCAGAACCAACATCTAGTTGTTGAAAAGAATACGTTCCTATTATGTATTCTTTCTACACTTGTCAGAGACCAGTTAATCATGAATATATGGAGCTGGTCCTAGGCCCTCCATTACATCCTGCTGCAACATTCCTGGACGTGTCTGCCATACTGAGAACGTGTTGTTCTGACTACGGTAGCTTAGCAATGTATTTTGAAATTAAGAAGCGTGATGCTTTCAGGTGTTTCCCCCACTTGATTGTTTTGCTGTTTGGGGTCTCCTGAGTTTTCTGCAAACACTATAATGGTTTCTTCTTTTTTAATAATAATTTTATTGAGAAAGAAATAGCAATGAGACAGTTTCAAAACAGGCTAGTAGGACAGTTACAATAATTAATACACTGCATAGTGTTGTCGTCGTAGTGGTTATTCATAGTTCAAGATGTAGACATGATATCCTGTCTACACACTATTAGTACAAATCTTTTTTCTCATTGAGCTAAGAGAAAGGAGCTGTATATCGATGCTACCTATTTTGTATATACATTTATGTATTTTTTTTTCACTACAAAATGATCTTTCATTTATATCTCCCTTTTTTGTTTGGTTTTGTCAGAGATGGGTATTCCATTGCCATTCAAATATTGTAGGTGCGTGAATTCAGCAAAG
>NDGN011350233.1:0-28533 GCA_002564285.1 Tympanoctomys barrerae | reverse complement strand
GAACTTGCCAGGGGAGCACTTATTCTACTGAGCCATCTCCCGGGGCCCCTCAGCAGGTATTTTGTGTCAGCAGTGAGAAAAGTAACTAAGACACATTGTTATTATTTTATAAGTTTTTTAAAAAAATTTCAGATTGACCTACAGCATCTGCTTTCATCATTACTGATGGTATCTCAGACTCTCTGTCCAGAATAATTTTTTCTTCTTCCTGAAGTACAGCCTCTAGAACTTCCTTTATAATCAATTCCATCCATTCCTTCTCAAAGATGGCTTTATTCTGCCCTTCTCCCTGAAAGACAGTTTTAGTAAATGCAGCCATTAGTCTCTCAGCACACTGAAAATATTATTCTAAAGGCCTCTCACTTCTGTTACTGCACCTGGAGACCCCCGTGGGCTGGATGCCTGCTGACCTCTGCATGTTCTGCCAGTGCCCTGCCTCCTGGCTTGGCCCTCCCTGCAGCCTGAAGAACCCTGAGCCCACTGCATTTGCAAGCTGTCCTCCTCACCTGCTCCCTTGCTTTCATCCTTCCATCCTGGGTTTCAGAGCTCCTGGGTGCCTCCACAGCTGCTGGCCCCTGTCTGTATGACCTCTGAGGCTCATAACCAGCCTGGCTTTGTTGGCTTCACATTACTACAATGAAATGCCTGAGGCAATGGCCTTCACAAAGATAAAAGGATTACTTAGCTTGTCATTTTGTTGGCTCAGAGTCTAACCACAGTGTGCCAGCTTGGGAGGGTGACTGGGGCTGGATCATCTTGGGCACGGCTGGCAGCACAGTGGAGTATGTGCCTGAGTGGCACCCTCACACCTCCAGTAGGCGCAGAGAGACCTTGAAGCCACAGTCCCATGTCCACTCTGTGTTCCCTCCCCCACCTGGGCTTCCCCCAGCTCCTACCTCTGGAAATGGCCCTGTATGCCCAAGAGTGCCACCTTTGGAGCCATGCATGTAGCATTTGGGCTTAGACATTCAAACGATAGCATATTTTTTCTTCTATTTAACATTTTTTTTCTGCCAGTTTTTCCATCTATCTAAACTCATAGGTTCTGGAAGGCAGGACCTGGGCCTCATTCCCTCTGACCCCCAGAGGTCCTGTGGTAGCGATACATAAATACTTACCAAGGGAGGGGGGAAGGGGAGGAGGAAGGAAGGAGATGAGGTGCTTCTGCAGCAGCACGAGCTGCTTCCTGTTGTCCCAGGCGAGACCCGGCTGAGAAAGAATCTGCAGGGGCACGTGTTGATGCTCGTCTCAGGCCACCCTGAAACACAGGAGGATGAAGTTGCAGTCCCCTATTTAAAAATGCTGGACCCCTGAACACTGATGGAAGAACGGCATTGCTTGGGGGCCGTGAAGGACCCAGAGGGCATGTGGACCAGAGGATTCTAAATCACAGCCAGACAAGAAGAATAGGGTCAAGAGACTTGTCGCACATTGTGGTGGCTGCAGTGTTCACAGACACTTTCATTTGGAAATAGTTTGATTCACTAACAGAAATGTTTGGCAAAATTTTGTTTTTGTCTGTAAGCTCTGCATCAGGTGACAAACACAACTGTGGCCACCCCTCCCACATGATCACGAGTTTGACCATCTTTTCCAAAATCATAAAGCAGAGTTTGTGAGCTGAGGTACCACTGTATTTGGAAATTGTCAAGAGAATAGGTTTTAAGCATTATTACCCCAATAATTTTATATGCACATAAGTATTACATGTGTATTTATTTGTCATGAGTACACATCACAGTGTCATGCTGTACTCCAAAATCTATATAATATTTTATTATTGAAAAATAAAAATCACTAAAAGATTAAAAAGAATCTTGTTTAGAAGAAAAGAAATGTAACTGTGACGTCTCTGCTTTGGCACACTGCCGTCACTGCAGTCCTCACCAGGTGTGGGCTTTGGAGTGACTTTGGGCCTTCTTCCTCCAGCCTCCACGCCCTCTTCTCTCTTGCTTTCTCCTTGTACAGCCCAGATGGGGATAGGGAAACTGGCCTGGCTGCCCCTGATGGGAGTTCTGGGAAAGGAGGAAATTGGTGGCCCCCAGACATAGGGCAGTCTGTAGAAGGCAGAATATCAGACAGGGCAGTTGCCTCTGTGTGCTCCGCTGTGGCCACCAGGAAGGGGAGGTGGGCACCATATTGGATAGACGACCTGCAGGAAGGGAGCTGAGCAGGTGGGAGCGTGGGAGTGCCCCATGGGCCCAGTGGGAGGTGGTCACGGGTGGGGAGCAGCTCTCAGAGTCACAGAGATGAGCAGCTTAGCTACTCCCCACCACTGGGCACTGACCTCTATACTCCTGCTGGCTGATTGCACACAAGAGGCCAGCAAGCGAGTATGCACAGGGACAGTGTGTTGCAATTCTGTGCTCCTTCAAAATGGCAGAGAACCCCAGGACTCAGTATCTCCATAGCTATTCTCCTGTAAAAACTTCATCCTGAGTTCTGTGTCACTCAAAGTCCTAGTGTGCCTTTGAAGTTGATAGTGATGGCGATTTACATCTCAAAGGACAAAGGAGAAGTGGAGGGCTTGGCAACAGATCTGATAGCCAGAGGAGAGCAGAGCTGGGGAGCAAATCCATCTCTTTTTATCTCCCCCTCTCCTTCCCAGCTCCTGCCCTGCAGAGTCTGAGCCTCCAGGATCATAGTGCCTGCCTATTTTTAAGGTTAGCTTTCTACCTCTGTGAGGAAATACCTGGGAAAACCACTTCAAGAGGGAACATAATTTCAGAGAATTCAGTTCATGGTCACTTGGCTCCACTGCTTTTGGGCCTATGGTGAGGCAGACGCCATGACAGGGAGTGTGTGAGGGATGGGCAATGGTTCCTGGCAGGGCTTATCCTCAGTGACCTTGTTCCCCTAGCCGGGCCCCTCCTCCCAAAGGTCTCACCCCTTCCAGTAACTCCCTCACTGGGGATCTGGCTCCAGCACAGGGAGCTTTGGAGATGTTTAAGATCGGAGTCATCATAGCCACCACATACACAGCTCCAGGGCCAGGCATGTCCTCCATTCTGGGATGAGACCCCACTGCTTAGCAGGGCAACACGTTAGGGCGTTCTGTGCCTGGAGTGAAAGGGATGCTTCAGCCTCAGTCCTGTGCCCATTTGAGAGTCTGCCCACTTGGAGGAAGTTATTTTAGGCCACAAGGGACGATACTGTTTTCAGGGTGTCACTTATGGTTCCAGAAAGGTGAGTGGGGCCTTGGTTATCAGTCATTCTTGGGAGTTCTTAAAGCAGGACTCTAAGGGGTGCCACAGAGCAGTGCCTGCTCACTCCTATCTGTAATCCTTAGATGCTGTAATTCTGGATCATTGCTAATTTCTTGCTTTAGCAATTAACCCAAATTAGTGTGGCTTAATTTGGAGGAACATGTGCTCACCACAAGGCCTGGTGGAAACTGCCCCTGGGGCCACAGTTGAGTGCTCTGGGCCAAGAAGGTCCTCTTTGGGAGGGGGGGAGCTCTGGTCAGTCCCACACACTTCCTCCTTCTCTAGTCCCCTGCAAGGCAGGGTCTGTTCATGGACCACACCACAGGGTGGGGGGCATAGGCAAGGAAGAGAGGGAGAGGAGGGCTACAGAATCCACTGACTCTTTCTTTCTTTTTTTTTAAATCAGGAATTATTAGCCGAGAAAATGCAGAGGATCTTTTGGAGAACATGACTGAGGGTGCGTTTCTGGTGCGCGTCAGTGAGAAGATCTGGGGCTACACCCTCTCCTACCGCCTGCAGAAAGGCTTCAAGCACTTCCTCGTGGATGCATCTGGGGACTTTTACAGCTTCCTGGGAGTGGACCCCAATCGCCACGCAACTCTCACGGATCTCATTGATTTCCATAAGGTGTCCCTCTTTAGCGTGCCAGTAGGGGTGAAAAGGGAGACCAAGGAAGGGCAGAAGCCTGCAGGCTCCACATCCTGGGCTGTAGCAACAGGAGAGCAGAGGCTCTCAGTCCAGGCTCTGCAGCCCCCACTGCTCTTCCGTGCCTCATCTGTGCTCACAGTGCCCCGTTCCCGGCTCCAGACCTCTTGTCCTGGAGGCCTCGTGCACCCAGGTGCCAGTCCACCCTACACAGCCCAGCCAGCTCACGAGTGCCCCTCAAGCATGATCTAGCTGGGCCTCCCGCAGTGTCCAGAGCTCACTGCAGTGGAGTGCACAGCCCTATGGCCAGGGCAGCTTTTCCAGGGATGGTCCTAACCCTTTCTCTTTTCTGAACCCAAGCTTTACTGCTCATTTCGTGTGTGACCTTTGGCAGGACGTGAAGTCTCTCTGAGCTCCCGTGACCCAGCTAGGAGTCCTAGTGCATTTCATGCAGCTGAGTCACATAAAGAACAGAAGAAGCTCAGCTCTCACAGTTTTGGACGCTGAGGTCCAAAGCTGAGGGGTTGCATCTGGTGGGGCCCTCTAGCTGCATCAGTCCATGGTGGAAGGACAAGAGGTCCAGAGAAAGCAACGGGGGCTGACCTTCCCTCCTGAGATGGTGGCCTTAACCTGCTCCAGAAAGCAGAGCCCTCCAGGCCTCCTCACTCAGACAGGTCCTACCTCTTCATGCCATTACCATGGCGATCACATTTGCAACTCTCGCGTTGAAGCCATAGCAGCGGCACAAGGTGTACGCCATACTTGGAGGTCTGATTCACTGTCCTCACTGCAGGGACAAAATACCCAACACCCAGAATTTAAAGGTGGAGGCTTTTATTTTGGCTCAGTTTCTGCTCATGGTTGGCCAGCTCCCGGGCAGGAAGGTCTGGCCGAGGGCCCAGCAGTGGACGAGCAGTGCACACCATGGTGGCAGGGAGCAGAGTGAGGGAGAGAGTTTCCAGAGTCACAGCCCCAGCAACCTCCTGCTTCTGACTAGTTCTTCCTCCTCATGTCACCTTTAGTTGTGGAACCCCAGGGTCCAAAAGCCCTGCACACAAGGGTCCTTGTGAGTTTCACATCCGTATCACTGTGCATCACGTCACTCAGGGCTCCATCTCCTGCCTGAGCTCTAGGCACAGGAGGGCCACACGGTCAACTGCCCACCTCACTAGTGACTCCACAGCAGGGCCTCTTGGATTTGTGCTGCTTTCTCTTCCTCCCTTTGTGGTTGTAGGAGAGATATGTAGCACATGACCTGGTCTTATGATCAAAGCACATAGCGAGCCGCTGGTGACAGATACCTGTGCATTGAGCGCAGAGTGCCGCCCAGAAAGCAGGACTAACTAGGAACTAACCCACCAGACTAACTGGGCAGATCTCCTTGTGTCAGGAACCAGAGGAAAGAGAGAAGGGAGGGAGTGTGTGGCGCTGGTTGAGTCAAGCCTCCAGCCTCCTTGTTTGAGTCAAGCCTCCAGCCTCCTCTCTCATCCATGACCTCCCCTCTTTAGTCCTCACACAGCCCTGCTGGGGATGCACATGGGCCCTGGTTCACAGAGCCAAAACCCAGGGCCAGGGAGGTTGAGGAACTGAGCCAAACTCTCCCAGCTGTGTCAGCTGGGTCCAGGAGTTGGGAGCCAGGCTTTGTGCTCCTAGAGTCTTTGTGTTGCCCATTAAATCCTGATGTTTGTTTGCCCTGTCCAGTGTGAGCTGCTCTACCAGCAAGGTGCCTTGTCTCTTTGTGGGTAAATGCCCATCTCCCAGGGTGAGTTTCTGAACAGCAAGGCTGGGCCAGATAGCTTTGAAGGTCTTTCTTTCCTGCCAAATCTGAACTTTCGCAATTGACAGTACAGAGAGATATTATCTATACCATGTGGAGATCTGGTGGACAGATTTTATAAATTAAAATTTTAATTACATCATTCAAGATTATATTTTAAGAAAAACTAAATTCAGTATTAAATGAGGACCTCATTCATTTTAAACCCTTGTTTCTGTCCTCCATGGGATGGATCACAGCTTTGCACGTACTTATCCAAATATTGCTGGGTAGTAGCATGAAAACTTAGGTTCATAGGAAAATACATAGTTTTGACATTTTTCACAGAAATTGGTTAGCTCTTCACATACAGCTCAGAAATTTGATTTTAAAGAGAACTCCCTGAATACATCATACAGTGTCATATTTAAAAGCATCATCCCTAGAATCAGAGTAGTGAGTTTAAATCCCAACATTACTGCTGTGTGTGACTTTGGGTTAACTACTCAAACTTTTGTGCCTTTGTTCCCTCTGTAATAGGTGGGCTTAGAAACAGCACTTACCTGTTACCATCCTGGTGAGCTTTCAACAAGGCATCACTGTGTAAAGTGTTGAAAAACATAGTATAGCCAGCACCCAGGCCCTGTCCACTGCTACCCAAATACATGGGTGAGATCGTTGGTGCCTGCGCGCACCGTCCTGGTAGCTGCTCTGTGGTACTCTGCAGTATGGATGTGTAGCAGCTTAATCACCTGCCAGCTCTTTCCATCCACTCGCCTGCCTTCCAGCTTCTCATGATTATGAACGCGGCCGCAGAGACTTGCACTATGTATATGTCACCGTGTCACTCTGGATATATGCTGAGTATCCCTGGAACTGGAACTGCTGGAGAGGAAAGCATGCACATTTTAATTAGAAAAGGCCTGCCACATTGCCCTGGAAAACATGGTGCCAACTCACGTTCCTGCCAAAACTACACGAGGCCAATGCCCTGCCCCATGCCAACACTGGGAATTCTCTATCATTTAATTCTCCCCCATCAGAGAGGCAGGCACTGTATCTCGCTTGTTCAGCTTGCGTTTCTCTGCCACAAGGCTGAGTACTTTTTTTTTCCACGCATTTAATGACCCCTTGGATTTCTCTGTGATTCATCTCTTCATATCCTTTGTCCATTTTTCTACTTAGATGTCTCTTTCTTATTGATGCAACAATTTCTTCAGCTGCTAAATTGCTCTTCAGTTATGTCCATTCTGCTTTTCAGTTCTCCTACTGAAATTTTTCTTCTTAATTTAAGTGGTCATGGTTTTCATTTGCAGATCCACTTTTAGAAAATAATAGCCTACTCTTGTTTCATGGATGACTTATCCTATTCCACTGAGAAAGTTAATTGACATGTCTTAAAGGCACCTTCTGTTTGTTTTATAAACTGGATATTTTCCCGAGAATCAATTGGATTATTGAGTTTGCTTTCTTGCTCTTATGGTTCTGGTTGTTCTGAAGTATTTATACGTTTTGGGCTCTGAGGTGATCTTCCAACTTTAAATTTCCTGTTTATCCTCGAGGGAACCCAGTTTCTTTTTCCTTTATCAATTCTCTGAATATCATAGTTGACAGTGGGCAGCTCACTCTTTGGGTCTCCCTGGCCTCCCCTGGAACTCTTTGCTGATCCTCTTTTTCTGAGCTGCCTGAGGCAAGGTCTGTGTGTAGCTTTGCCCCAACCTATCGCCACTTGTGCTGGGCCTTGTCCCGCACTGATGGGAAAAAAATCTCATCCTGTGGGATTTTATTTTTCAGTGATTGTTCAACATTGTTTTTGGCCAGTCCTTTGTTAATGGCCAGTCCTTTCATTTTCCAGTGCTTCAAAATTTATGTCTTTATAGAAGCAGATTTTTTTTGCTGTTTTTATATGAGAGAGAGAGAGAGAGAGAGAGAGAAAGAGAGAGAGGTGGAAGTATGGTTAGTTTTTCTGTTTTGAACCAGTTTTTTAATTTTTTTTTTTTTGCAATGAATGTTTACAAGCCTTTCTTGATTGTAAGTACATTTTCTTCTCTTTTTTTCCCTTTTAGGAGGAAATTATCACTGTTTCTGGTGGAGAGTTGCTGCAGGAGCCCTGTGGACAGAGGGACAGCCCGCCGGACTACCATCTGTTGTTTGAATGATAGTTTTTCTCTTTATCAGTTGGGTTCCTTTGGGACTCTTTCCCTTTTTTAAAGGACAGCTAAAGAACTACCCAAGTGGAATTCTTATGGCCTTCAGCGAGTCTACCATAATCCAGAAGCACAAGTAGATTAAGTAGATTAGTATATCCCAAGTGATGTTAACTACATGGTGTTTATGCTGCTGGCCCCACCCCTGTGCTCAGGACAAACATTGCTAGTGGCGGATGTACTCTGCTTTGTGGAGAATTTAGCTATGACCTTCATGACTGCCTTCAACCACACTTCTAGAGTGCATGGACCATGTCTGGGTAATTCCAAATAATTCTAGTGCTGAACCCTGAATCTAACATATGGTAGACTTTCAGTAAACATTTGTTGAAGAAACACAGCTCTTCTGAAAGTTTTCCAGCATGACCCAGTGATCATTATTTCCTACTTCTTACTCTTTACAAAGTCATGGGAGTAAAAAGAAAAATTGCGTAATATTTATGTGGAGAATACAGATGTGACATGCTCCACGACATTCATCATACTTGTTGTTATTTTCACTGGAATTGTCTGAGGCTTCCAAACTCCACCTTCCAGGACAGGTGGCTGTTTCTGCATTGCCTTCCTTATTTGATCTTTCTTCTCCCCCCTCCATCCTCTGTCTTTGAGTCATATCTTCGCCCTGGTTTTGGAATATTAAAGTAGTGATCTTATACATTCCTGCAGATGTGCCCAAGCCCAAGAGTGAATTATTAACCCAAGAATGGTGTTTAAACATCTACCAAGATCTTTGCCTTCTGGGATGCTGTGTACATGAAGTTACTCAAATGATTAGCTCTATTATTATTGTTCTTTTGACTTGGATTCTGCCGTCTACTTAATCTGAGTACGTTCTTCATATTAAGAAGGAGACTCTCCCAGTGAGGACCTCAGAAATGGCATCTATTTATGCATGACCATGTTCTATACATATGGCCGTAGATGAGGAGACAGCAGAGTGTGATAGCAAAATTACAGGTTTTCAGGTCAAGAAGACCTGGATGCAGATCCACAGCCTGAGTGCTCACTACCTTGCAGCACAGTACTCAGTGATCCTACAGACACAAATGGACTCTGGGGACATCAGGGGCTGGTTAACCTTTCTAGTTAGCTGCAGCAAATCTCTCTTTCCCTACTTCCCCTCTTGCTTCACCTGTCCCAATTGTATTTGGCCACTTGTGGCTCTGTTCTTTCTCTTTCTGTTAATCAACCACAAACAAGCATAAATCAGCGGCACATCACTCCACACTGCACTCCCGGCTCCTCACCTCAGCTGTCATGATGTAGAAGGGCTACAAGTCAGTGCCCATGCAGTGAGCCCTTGAGCACAGGACACCAGAGACAGGCTGATGGATCAGCTCCTTTTTCTCTTGCCTCCTGGGAGGACTGGATGGAGAGGCAGGTCTTCATACGGCCTCTGACAGATCTGCAAGATGGAGAAACCAGTCATGATAGCAGCAAGTGGTGACCAGAGCAGATGTCACCCCTGTTTGTACTTCCTACCCCTCTGCCTCACTACCGCTCCATCTTCCTCTCTGGGATTGCTCTCATGAACTAAGGAATAGCCCAGAAGCATTGGGCACAGGCTCTACCTCTGGGAGCCTAAGGGATGTTTCACAACATCAACTTTGTAATTCAGACTCAAGAGCTCCCTTCCCTGTCTCCCTGAATGGATGAAGTGGACCAATGGAAGGATCTGTCTTCAGAGTACCCAAATACTTTTAAACCATAGCCATGTATTATCAAAATCACCATATATCTAAGAGAACTTCACAGAACCAAGTTTAAAAAAAAAATATTTTGCTATGCTATGCATTCAATTGAAATTGTGGAAGTCATTTAATTTTGCAAAACCTCTGAATACCATGGAAGAAAATTTTCTCTAGGAAGTCATTAGTTGCTTTTGGCAGATCTGTTAAGTGGCAAATGTGTAAACTGTCGAAAGGAAAGGCCTGCTCACTATAACCATAAACAGCTACAGCTTCATGCAGATTGGGGATGTAGAGGGGATGTGATGTGATGATTTTCAGCAAGTTGGAAGCAGTTTCCAGCAGCAGCTTTGAAAGCAGACTGAGATGGGTTGAGAACCCGAATCCCCAGCCTGTTGTTGCTGTCACCTTCTAATTAATATGTGAGAGACAACAGCAGAATTTTCCATCTCTAATACATACAATTCATTTTATTTGGGGCCTGCACTTTCTGCATGTCTCATATATTTTAGGTTTTTACCTGGATTTAAAATAAATTCTTTGTAAGGTGTCCTGCAAATGAAATTACTGTCTGGAAAACTGCAATTTTATCTTGAGAGTTTTATTATGCTAATAAATGTCAGGATTCTCAAATAAAGGAATTGCCTCCTTTTTTTTTTTGCCTAAACCCTACAAATATAATGAAAAATAGTCAGTCAGCTACAACACTCAGCAGAGGGAAAATTTACAATCTATAACTAGAAAGAGAAGTTGTAAAGAACACTATGCAACTTAATGGAAGATAAATTTCAGGAATGAAAAGGCAGCGTGAGATACAATCCAGGGAGATCTCAGAGGGACAAACATTTATAAGGACCATCTAGTGGTTCAGGGGCTCAACTATGAGGTATGGGTGGAGTTCCCCCCTAAAGGGAGACAGACGTGAAGATCTCATGCTGAGGGAATTGATGCCCTTTAGTCCCTTTGAAACTCTCTTTGTCCTCAGGACTGACTTAAGATCCCAGATGGATTTCTCGATCTCTGTGCCATATGGGGTAAGCATTGACTGCTTCAGAAGGGGACTGTGAAAACAGCACAAAAATTTGTGATAATGACAAATTTTTTTAAGGTGTGTGTGTGTGTGTGTGTGTGTGTGTGTGCAAATTCTCATAACCAGGCTTGAAGAACACAGTACTCTCGTCTTCATCTTGTACTTGGACACTGAGGTACAGAGAGGCTCATAGCTTTCTGTGACTCAGTTCTCTGGGAAGGTACAGCACAGAGATTGGTCATGGAGTGGCTTCTGGGTCTATGTGAGCCTTAAACCCATGCTTCTTTGACTGATTTGCAAACTGAACCTGTAGTGATGTTAGAATCCCAGATTCTCCTTCAGATGCCTGCGGTCAGACCTGAGGCTCTGAATTTCTAACCAGCCCCCCATCCCAACTCCAATACTACTGGACTGCAGGCCACACTTTGAGAAAACAGCATTTAAAGCAGGAGTTGTTGGCAACTTGTAGCTGCAATTTAAATCTGGCCCTCTGCTGTGTTTCCATAGGTAGAATGGTTTTTGTATTTAATTAATTAATTAATTAATTGGTGGAATCTGGGATTGAACTGAGGCCCTTGAGCTTGCCAGGGAAGCACTTATTCTATTAGGCCATCTCCCCAGCCCCCTGTATTTTGGATAGTTGAAGAAATTTTTAAAAAATAATATTTTGTGACCTGTGAAAATTACATTAAACTCAAATATTGGTATTTATCTATAAGGCTTTATTAGAGTGTGTCCATGCTCATCTGTTTATTTTTATTTTTTAAAATTTATTTATTTATTTATTTTGGCTCTGAATGCCTTCAGGGCAGATTTGGCTGGCTTGAGTTGTGGGGATCAAACCATAGCAACCTGAGCCTGACTGCTTTGTCAAAGCAGCCACTTAAAGAACTGAGCTAAGGGGCAGGCCCCCTATCTGTTTATATATAATCTTTGCTTATGTATGACCCACAAGAACTAAAATTTTAACTGACCCTTTGTAGAAAAATCTTGCTGATTCTTGCTTTAAATGATGGTGCATAAGTTAGAAATTATTTTTCTTCTTTTCTCTGCCTTGTGTGTCACTGAGCCTTTCATCACTGTCACAGAATACTTGTATTGATTTAAAAGAAGAAAAGGCTTAGGTTGGCTCATGGTTTCTGATGTCCCAGTCCATGGCCATGTGGTCCTATTTCTTTGGGCTTATGATATCTTGGCAGGGACCACGTGTCAAGAAGAGGCAGCTCAGGAGACTTCTACAATAGGACAGCGTACACTTTCTGATTTGGGTTAGAATCCCAAGTTGACTACTTTTAAATTGTTAAAAGGAATACAGAAACAAGTGTGCCAACAAATGAGATTGAAAAGGTACAAGAGTTCTAATGACAGCTAGTCTGAGATGGGGATACTGAGAATTAAAATAGAAGTCACATCTCACAAATCTCTTCTGTGACTCAAAGAACAGAGAAACTGAGTCAAGCCAAAGCATCCAGGAAATATGATCTAAGCTTATTCTCTTTTAACCAGTACATGAGGTCTGTGTGGAAAAGAATGCATCTTATGTCTAAGCAGATCCAATAGGAATTCTATGTGGCTTTAAAAATAATTGTGCTCAAATGTACATAACATAAAATTTACCAATAAGCCATTAAGTATAACATTCGGGGCACTAAGCACATTCACGCCACCACCAACACCATCCATTGCAGAACTATTCTCCTCTTGCAAAACTGGAACTGGGTAGCAATGAAAAAGAATTTCGCTGTAAAACCAGCACTTCAAAGCACTGAAACAGGAGGATCCTAAATTTGAGCCCAGCCTAGGTAACTTGGTTAGTTAGCAAGAAGCTGTCTCAAAAAAAAAAAAAAAAATTAGAGAAGACCTGGGAATGTAGCTCATTATGAAGGCCTTGGGTTGCTCCCAGGACCACAAAAGCAGACGCAAAGAAACCAACAAACATAAAAAAGCAAAACCTAATTTCCCTTAATAATTTCTTATTCCAGCTTTCTTCAACCCCTGCCATATGTCACTTCATTCTGTCTGTATGAGCCTAGGTACTCTAGGCACCTCACAGAAGTGGAATTATACAATATTTGTCCTTTTGTGCCTTTTTCCCTTGTAATGTCTTCAAGGCTCATCTATGCTGTCACACAGGTCAGGGTTTCCTTTTTGAGCTACGGAACATTCCATTGTATGTGTGCAAGTTATTTATCCAGCCATCCACAGATGGATGCTTGCGTAGCTCCCAGCTACTGTGGACAGTGCTGTGATGGACAAGGGTGTGCAGCCCATGATTTTTGTGCTTTCAAGATAAAATCATGAGATGCTTTGGCAACTCCCTTGTTTAGAGATTTGGATCACCTCCTACCAGGGCATGTAACCAGAGGTCCCTAGCCTGTGCAAGCACCTTTCCTAACTTTTTCTTTGATGCTCCATAATTCCTCTAGTATGCATTCTCCCTTGCTTAAGAAATGAAAAAACCTAGCTTTAGTTGCTTATGTATTCCTGGTAGGCTTTGACTGAAAGGCCATAAAAAGAGGACATCTTGAAACCATTCATGATAAACACTCACTAAACTTACAATGTCTTGATTTGCATTTCACAGACAATTTGTCTGCTTAGTATTGTATTCACATATGTTTTAGTCACTTGTATGCTTTCCTTTGAGACATGCCTATTTAGATAATTTGTCCACCTAAAAATATTTTGCTATTTTATTGAGTTTTTTTAGTTCTTTGTATATTCTAGATATTAATACATGCCCCGTTGGATGAATTCTGCATATTGTGTCTTCACTGCATCAATTATTTTATTTGCTTTGCAAAGATTTTTAGTTTGATATGATCCCATTTCTCTAGTTATGCTTCTGTTGTATAGACCTTTGGGATCTTATAAAAATTTACTGCCTATACTTATATCTCAAAGTGTTTTCCATATGCAGTCATCAGCGAAATGCAAATCAAAACCACAATGAGATACAATCTCACCTGAGTAAGAATGGTTATTAGCAGAGAATAAAAATATAGGAAACATTGATGAGGATTCTGGAAGAGATTATTTTACATGCTCCTGTTCAGAGGATAAATTAGTACTGCTATTATGTCTAATTTTCTTTCTTTCCTTTTCCAGTGCTGAAGACTGAACCTAGGGCCTCATGCATGACAAGCAAACATTCCATGGCTGAGCCACAGGTCTAGCCCATGGTACAGTTGTGAAAAACAGTAGGGAAGTTCCTAAAAAAATACCCTAAAAACAGAACTAGGAAGTGTAATTCAAACACTGTACATGGTGACTAGTGAAATAAAACTTTATATTATAAAAGATACATCACTATGAATCCTCCTGAAAAACTGTCTCCCTTTGAACACACTTATTCTATCATTTTCACCACTTGTGAAGCAGCTCTGGAAGTTGTCTTCCATGCGTGTCTTTACTGCTGTGGAGCACCACGCAATGGAAAGGCAGGGTCATCAGAACATCGCGGTGTGTCTTCATCCACTTTGCTCCGCAGGTCTGACACTGTGCAAGCTCTGGCTCTGTCCAGAGTCAGTGACCACGAGCAATAAACCTTTTGAATCAGTTCAGAACATCAAGGCAGCCACCACAGCATGGCTAAAGAGACTCATGAAGGAGGACTTCCAGAACTGCTTCAGAAAGCGCCAAGAAAGATGGGATAAGGGTGTTTGAAGCAAGGTGAAGGATTTTGAGGGGAATTAATGACAACATTTCTTTTACTTTAATACATTTAAATTTAAAAAAATCACACATTTGGGGTCACATCATATAAAGGAAGCTAAGGACATAGCACATACAGTGGATAATGCAAATACATGGAAGGAAGCTAAGTTGGGATATCAAAGGCAGCTAAGTTGGGATATCAAAGGAAGCTAAGCTGGGATATCAGAGATCTGCTCTTCCACATTCATTACAAAACTATTCCCAATAGGTGAATCAACTGAAGTGGCCACAGGCAGATGAGCAGATAGAAGTATAGCTTACGTAATTCAGTGATGAAGAGTGAAATCTTTTCATTTGTGGGAAAGCGGATGGAAATGAAGGACATTAGGTTGAGTGAAATAAGCTAGACACAGAAAGACAAATACTGTCTCTTCTCATTTCTATGTGAAGGCAAAAAGCTGATCTTAAAGAAGAAAGTAAAATGATTGATTACTAGAGGTTAGGTAGGGCAGGGGTAGGGCTGCTGAGGGAGGTTGGATAGTAGGTAACCACCTACAGTTAGGAGACTAAGGTCTAGTGTCCTACAGCACAGTAGGGTGACTATGTTTATGACAAGATACGTACTTTATAAAGAACTAGAAGAGAAGCATTTGAAGGCTCCAAACAAAGAAATGATGAATATTTAAAGAGATGGAAATGTCAATAACCCTGATTGAAGTCTACACAAGCACATGTATTTGCATTATACACTGTATGTGCTATGTCTGAATACTGCAAATTGTATAAGTATATACAAATATCACATAACTTAAAAAATAAATTCTGAAAAGACCCAGTGTCTTCTTTCCATCTCTTCTTACCATGCTGAGTGGGACACAGCAAGAATCCAGAAGCATGAAAGTGTGTTTTTGTGTGTTTACATCAGTGTATGCCTCAAATGGATGCTTCAGTAAACTCTGTCTCTCCCTCCACATAAAGAATAAACATTTACACAGCCAGATTTTTATCAAGGACATGTTCTGTCCAGATTCCCAGCCATGAGCCATGGGTCTTAGGTACTTCTGGAAACCTAAGTGTTAAGGGGAATTTATGCCAACAACATCAGTACCGGCCATTTGCTTAGACCTTGCATGATTTAGCCTGCTCCTCACAGTGTTTCCTGAGTCTTGCATATTGCCAGTAAGGTGTCACATTTGTGTGCTGGCAATGTCTCTGGACAATATCTCTCTTCTTGTCACATCTTCTAGGGTTTTTGTATTGGGCTCATTTTGATTTGCTGCTGTTATTGTTTTTCATTCTAGTGTTCTTTAATGATTCTTTTTTCCCTCTAGGCAATTTGATAAGGGGTAAAACCTCACTCCTTTATCTAGTTTGTGTTCTTTTCAGCCCGATATTTCTATTGGCAGTTGGTTGTTGAACAAAACTACAAGAGTTCTTTGGGATAACTAAGGATCTTTTTTCATTTCTTGCTTCAAGATCTTAGGAAAAGTAAGGAACACTTGACAAACAATTAACAGAGCTACCAATTGTATTACACAAGAAGTAAAACCAATATTCCTATACATGAATAAATTCACAACAGGCGACCAGTGAGCCTCTATCAGTGTCTTAAGAATAAACCACACCCATTCCCAAGGGTATTTAACAAAATATTGTTTTCCATTAGCAATTTGCAATTTGTTTAAAAGCCATGGAATCCCTGAACAAATGGGCCATTGGAAAGTGAATTAGTGGCACTCTGCAATTTTAACTTTAAAAAGCAG
The DNA here is from genome assembly GCA_002564285.1 of Tympanoctomys barrerae. Lineage (NCBI taxonomy): Eukaryota > Metazoa > Chordata > Mammalia > Rodentia > Octodontidae > Tympanoctomys > Tympanoctomys barrerae. Next base: position 12,581 of record NDGN011350233.1, on the reverse strand, counting down.
AGACTAAGATACAGCTGAAACAAAAATGTAAAATCATCTTAACAACAACTTAACTTTTATTGTTGAGTACACACCAAGGGAGGAATATTGTGTGCTAACAGCGTTTACCTGACACATATATAAAACTGATAAAGCCCAGGCTGGTGGATCCAGCACACAGCGCCATTAAAAAGCAAGCATCAGTATTCACAATAGAGATTGATCGTCTCCATTAAGCAATTCAATTATTGGTTTAAAGGAGTTACCATCTCTCCTAACAGTTTTAAAAGTCCCTGCACTCTAATTTTTAAGCAATTGTACTCAGAAGTACAATGGCACTCAATGAGGAGAAAAAGTTATACACATTCCAGACTCTTACAGGCTTTTTCTCTTGCATGCTTATTTTCTCAGGACCCTATCTTCTGCCTCTGAGTATGCAGTTGGTCTTTCTCCACAGGCATTAGAGGATGGCTGGAAAAGGAAGGCTCATGGGCATTTGGAGTCAATGTCAGTCAGAGTCCTTGTGGGAAGAAGTAGGAAGCATCAAGATGAGGGCATCTGAAGAAGGCTTATGTGATAATCTTGATCATAAATTTTATTGGCTTGAGAGATGCCTAAGAAGTTAGTAAATGACACTTCTAGTGTACATCTGGGCAAATCATGGTGTGTGTCCTTGATCCCTGGGCCCTTCTGGTCTGGCTCTTGCCCTTCTCTCTGGTTTTTGATGCCACAAGTCCAGCAACTTTCCTCTGTCATTTTTCTCCATGATATTTCTGTGTTGCAGCCAGCCCACCATGGACTGAAGCCTCTGCAACCATGAGCCAAGATCAACCACTTTCCCTTTACGTTCCAGATGTCAGTATTTTGTCCCAGCAAAGGAATTAATAGAGTTCAATTACAAAAGTAGAAAGGTTGGGAGCCACAATGGAAAGAAAGAAGAAGAAGAAGAAGAAGAGAGAGAGAGAGAGAGAGAGAGAGAGAGAGAGAAACAGAGACAGAGAGACAGAGAGACAGAGAGACAGAGAGACAGAGAGAGACAGAGAGAGACAGAGAGAGACTCTAGCGAAGCACAGAGTTGAATACAGAGCTGGCTGTTTTGGAAGGATAGAACTGTGGGTGAGCACAGAGCCAGGCTGAGGCAAACTTCCTGCAGGTAGGCAACCAGGGCAATGCTGTGTCTGCCTGGAGATCAATCAGTCTTCCTATGGCCCTTTCTCAAGTCCAGCTAATTTTCAAGCACAGCTCATAAAACTCCATACTTGTGCTTACTGGTTATCATAAGGGACACACATGCACAGTAAGGTGCAAGAGATGCTCAGATAAAGGCCTTTGGGAAGGGCCCACCGTCCTCCATATATCTCCCCACATTCAGCAGTCCAGAACCTCTTTGGATCCTGTCCTTTGGTCCTTTAGGATTTTGTGGAGGTTTTCTTACATAAGTGTAATTGATTATATCATTGGTTGTTGGTTGTCAACTCAGCCTTCCTCAGAGGTTGGGGGTGAGGCTGAAATTTTCAACCTTCTAATCACATCCTTGGTTCCCTTGACAACCAGATTCCATTCTGAACCTGCCTAGAAGCTCACTAGGTATCCTTTCAGTAGAATAAAAGATACTCTTGTCACCCAGGAACTTATGAAGGGCTTAGCAGCCGTGGCTCATGAACCCAGGATGGAGCCCAAACGTAAGTCTCCTAATATCTTTGTCTTCAAGGGTTTTAGCAGCAGTGTTTTAGGAACTGAGGACAGAATCCAAATACATACATATAATCTTAATACCATAGTGTCCCAAGGTCTTGCCAGTCTTGAGTCATCTCAGATAGTGAGGAAGTGTTTCTCCTCTTCCATCATAACTGTCCCCTTTACGGCTTCCCTCACAGTGTCTGAAGATGCACTGCATTCTCTTGCTTGGAAAGTGGAAGCTGTAACTCAGTACCAAAACTCTAAATTTATAACTTTGCTGTGCCTTCTGTGACAACCCTCAACTTTCCCTCTGTACCTGAGGAGATAGACAGCACCCCAACCATAGAGTGGCTAATTGCCTATGCATGATGCTCCACTCCTCCTTGGCAGATATCTTTAAAATCAATTTCTAGTATCCCAGTTAGTTTCATTTTTTTTAATCAAGGAAGTTTCAGTGCATTCTGCAATAGCCTCTAATGACCCCACACCTTCCAATTCTCTCTACTCTTCCCCCAACTAGATCTTATTTTATGAAGTCTTTGAGACACAACAACAATGGGAATCTTATGAGATTTATGAGAAAGGTTACAGTTGTAGTTGGCACACTCCAAGCTTGCTCTCCCTGGCTTCCAAGGCTGCATCTGAACCCATGGTTCAGTATCCATGGGTGGACCTTTCCAGGGCTCACAGTCACGACTCCGCTGAAAGAAGATATAAGCTTGGGTCTCATCCACCAGATAGCTCTGTCTAGTTTTTCTATGTAGTTGTTCCTTAGTTTCTGTAGAACTGCAGATAGCCATTTAAAAACAAAGGTTGGTCATGTCCTCACTGACTAACCTGAGTACAAGCTAAAATTACTAGGTTACTTTCTGGAATATTAGAAGGAAGAGGTAAAATTTAACTATAGTCAGATTGAGTTTGAGGTGGCCACATGTGAAATGGATGGGCAGAAAACGAGCCAGCAAGGAGATAAAGCAACCTGAGTTCTTTGCTTATGTCTGTCCAGCCACTACCTTGTGGGGTTACACACTTAATATGGGTAAAATCTGACATAGTTCCCAGTTGTGTTCACATAGAAATAATTAAGGGATCTTAAGAATGAGTCAACAAACAACAATATTCTTATTCTAGAGATGCTGATAGCACTGGTTGGCATAGAGCCCTTGTAGGAGTATGTTTTCAGGTAATGTAAATTCTGTCTTTGAGGAAAAGCCCCCTTGAGGGGCACAGGACAGGGTAGATATGTTGTCTTTATGTGGAGGCAATTACATTTAATCTTCATAATTTGGGAAGTTGTACAAGACAGGGAACTTTAATTTTCCTTAATTAAACCTAACTTGTCTCCAATTTCCACTCTACTGAGAATAAAACTTGAGTATTTCAGGGTGAAGTCAGTTAACTCACCATCCTCCCTTTCTCCCAAGGTGGATTTCCTGCATGGGGGAGTGGGGCATTCATGATGCACTGTGGCACGCAGTCATACAGCGGGGCTGGTCAGGTGTCTGCCTCTCCGGAAGTGTTTAACTCATGCAGCATTTGCTGATCTTTGGTGTCTGTCCTGATTCTCTGGTGAGCTCCAGCAAAGGTTTCCTCCTGACCTCAGCTGCAGGAGCCCTGCTACTGACAGCTTCACCCAGCTTCAAAGCACTCCAGGTCTGATCTTTCTCAAAACCACAGGAGATGGTTTTTCTGCCTTCTAATTTCCTTCCATCCAGACACTGCTTGGACCCATCTGCTAAATGTCTCCATGTGTCCCACTGAGCTGGATTCTCCTGGGCCCAATGAGGTCCCGGGCACTATATACACTCCTTGTGCACTCTCAATCTGGTTGTCTCTCTCCGAGTTTTGACTGCAGCATGCTAGGTTGCTACTTTGGAGCTGCACAGCAGCATGTAACCCTCTCCATCTTCCAATGCCTTTTCTCCTGACTGACATGGGAGATATAGTCCAAGAGTTGCAATGATACCTAGTCTAATTGGCGGTCTTGGGTATCATTCACTTGGGTAGCAGCCTTCGGGCACAGAGCCAAAATGCTGGGGAAGTGACTCTGGTCGAGTGTTTGCCTACTATGCTTCTCAGTTCAGTGCCCAGAACTCTATGCTCACCACTCAGAAAGCCATGGACTTAAAGCTAACCTGCGCTTTGGTAGCTGTGAGGCTGGGTGGTCGGGACTTGGAGTCTTGGGATTCATTATTCTATTGCTTCTACTTGGGTGTATGTTTCCAATTTTCTACAATAAAAACACGTTGGAAGAAGTTTTCAAAAAGGGAGGGAATTGACATATTTCTCTGGCTCTTTTGTGAAGATGACCCTAGTGTGTGCTCTGTGTCTAGTGCTGTGAATGGGTGAGACTCTAGAGGCAGAAAATAGTGTGCATCTGCGCATGCATTGCTCCTGATCTGCCTCTTTGCCCTCAATGGGAGAGGACAAAGCTCCCTCCTTGGCTTTGCTCATTTTTTTTTCTCTGAGGTTGGTCAATTCCAAAGCCAGAACAAATCCTTTGAGGTTCTCTCAGGAAAGCCTATGTGGCAGGGCTCATATGCCTGTCCAGTCTGCCACTTGCTGGGGCAAGAAGAGAGCTGCTGCAAACCCTGAGTGAGTCTTCCAGGTATTTATGTGACTTTTTTATTTTATTATTTTTAAAATTAATTTATTTTTAAATAATTTTATTGAGAAATAAATAGCAATGAGACAGTTTCAAAACTGATTAGTAGGACTGTTTTAATAATTAATACATTGCATATTGTTGACTTAGTGGTTATTCGCTGTACAAGACGCAGACATGATATCCTGTCCACAAACACTATTAGAACAAATCTTTATGTGACTTCTAAGCCCAGCACATGAGCTCGACCCTCTCTCCTTTCCCCTCCCCTGAGGGGAAGGGGCTGCTGTGCCTGAGAATTGCAAAAGCTGGTTCCTCTCTCTGTAGACTCACGGCTCACTGGGCTGAACAGCAGATTCTGCTCCATTTTCACAACACTAGGAGTCTGTGGTCTTGAACGAGCCTCATGTTATTTCCTTTGGCAGAGCCAGAATGGCCAAGACCTATAAGACAATAAAGGCATGTATGTCTGGATTGGAATGCCCAGTTCCAACCTGTTCACTTCCTGCTTGGGTCTGTGTGTTCCTGCTGCTTTGTTTTACACCCTAAAAGCCATATGTCTCTACTGGCCCCCTGCTGGTGACATTGCCTGGGTATCTCTTGGCTTTGCTGGTGCTGGGAACACAGAGGCAGTTTGCACAGGCAGTGCTGATGGATCTAGAGTGGCTAGTCCCAGGACCCTTTTTCCCTTACTGGTGCCTGAATCCTGCTTCTAGTAGCTAGCACCTGCCACTCTTCCTCGGAGGACTGGGCCACTGCTATCAGTTTTCAAGTTCTTGTGGTGTTCAGGATCCCCTGCTCTGTCCCCAACCCTGGCTGCCATCCCGTAGGCCATTGGATAAGGGCCCTATGGGGTCTTTATGAAGCCCAAAGTCACCCTCGGTTTCACTCTCCTGGAGATGGCTCCTGGCTGGCTTTGCCCTCCTCCTGCCCTTCTCCCGGCTCCCTCCTCATCCCCCCAGGAGGGCTTCCTTTTTACACCATATCTACATGCTTCTTCCTCTCAAGGCCAGCTTCTGGGATGAGCACTAAGCCAGTCACAGAGCATCAAGAAATGTCTGCTGCCACCATCATGTTTATGTGGAGGTTGTGATAGTGGCAGGGTGGCCAGAGGAACTCACAGGCTGGCAGTATTGAAGGTGCACAAGCACAAGGGCTGACAAACTCAGGTGGTTGCTGTGGTGACACAGGCATCATCGCTGACCTGTTCTGTGTGGTGGTCTTGACTGTAGTTCCGACTGTATTTCCCTTCATTCCCATCTTCTTGGGGATCTTGAGTTTACAGAAGTCTACTGTTGCATCCCAGAGCTATCTCTGAACCTTGGATCAAGCAGCTTTGGGAAGACTGAGGGAGAGGGACAGGGAGGGGCATGTTGCTCAGGCAGGGAGTGGGTCAAAGCGCATCTGGATACTGGAGGCTCTGGGACTTGGGCAACACAGTACCCTGCGTCAAAGACAAGCTAGACAGGCCAGGGCAGAGGGAAACAGGACTTCAGAACTCCAGCGCTCTGCTCCAAGATGTTAGCCGGGAGATCCTTCCACTGTTGACCTAATGTCTGCTGCTTTCAACATCCTGGATCCATCGCTCCTGAGATACTGGTGGAGCACAGGTGCCAGTTTATGTTAAATTCTGTTTTCTGACATAAGAGGAGCCATCACAAGGGGAGCATTCTTTTCTCTTTTTTTCTTAAATTTATTTATTTATTTCAGGGTCCTGCTACAAACTCTTAGTTATCTTCCTGTCTTAGCCTCCCCAGCACTGGGATTATAGGCGTGTGCCACCACTGCCGGTTTTGGGGCCAGCACAGTGTGCCCAGGCTTCTGGGGCCAGCATGACATGCAGTACTGGGGATTGATCTCAGGACCTTGTGCTTGCCAAGCAGATGCTTAGACCACTTGAACTATCTCCCCAGCTGGGGACATTATTTTCAGTGTACGCATTCTGTATCTATGTAGGATGTTGTATTATTGACTCATTTTATAAGCAAGAAAATTGAGGTTCAAAAAGCATGAAAGGCTTGTTGAGGTCACTTACGTGCAAAGCACAGGAGCTGGCCAAAGCACCCCACATCCACGCTGTATATTTCTGAATGTCTTCCTCTGTGCTCTCAGAAAATTGTACCTACAAGTCACGTTCCAGTGTCTGCCCAGAGCACCTGTGAAATACAGCTCACCTCCAGCATGGCGAGGAGGCATCAATCTCACTCCTCCTATGAATCTCCAGTGTGGCTATGAGATGAGATGAACGTTCATCAGGGACAACTGAGACCACTAGTGAAGATTCAGCTTGGAACTGACTGTAGGCCTCAGGTGAGTCCAATCTTGGCAGCAGGGGGCTGATAAATGAAACCATGACATGCATAAGGTTGAGCTGCTATAATTTACATATCTGCAAATCACTGGCCTTAGCCAGGATCTGTAAGTGGTGAGCTTCTGAGAATGTGAATCTATTGGGAGAAAATCTCCATGACAGCAACTGATAGTCATTGCTGAATGTCCACTGTGTGGCAGAAGCCATAAGAGGCACTTACAGTACGTGAGAAGCTGGGTGCTGTACTTGGGCATGGAATCATTTTATCTCTTTTCCCTTTCTAATTGCTCTGGTTAAAGTTTTTAGAACTATATTGAATAGATGTGATGGTGGACATCCTTATCCTGTTTGTGATTTCAGAGTGAAAGCTTTCATTTTTTTCCATTTAGTATGATTTTGGCTGTTAGAGTGTCATGGGTGGCTTTTATCAGATTGAGGTAAAGCCCATCTATCTATTCTAATTTCCTGTAAAGGGTTTATCGTGAATAAGTGTCGGACTTTATCAAATGCTTTTTCTGTATCTATTGAGATGATCATGTAATTTTTGTCTTTGTCTTTGTTGATATGATATATTTCATTTATTGATTTTTGTAGTGAACCATCTCTGCATCCCTATGCACTTGGTCATGGTGCATAATCTTCTTGATGATTTGCTGCTTTCTGTTTTCATAGTTATTTTATTTTATTTTGAGACAATTCTTGCTGTGCAGTTTGGGCCAGCCTTGTGCTCACTTTTGTAGACCCCAGGCTGGTCTCAAACTCACAGTGATCTGCCTGTCTCAATGACCCAAGTGCTGGGATTACAGGCATGTGCATGCCCACTGTCTGGGGCTGGCATGGTATAACGGGCTGGTGGGTTCTTGTGCTAGCCAGATAAGTGCTTATGCCTCTGAGCTACCTCTTCAGCCCTTACATTCTGTTTTCTAGTATTTATTAAGGATTTTTGCATCTGTGCTAATTAGCAATGTCTGTCTCCAAGATCAGCCCATGGTCATAAGCTTGCCTCCCCAGCTGGACCAGGGCTCACTGAAGACTGGCCAGGTCTGGAGCTCATGTCAACTACAACCATTACATACCACTAAACCTCATATGAGGATTCAGTGAGCCAAATGCAGATTAAAAGAAACTCTTCTAAAAAGGTAAATCGGACTAACATAAACTAAAGAATTTATCCGAGCAGACAGTAATGTATGGACCAGGAAGCTCCAAACTCAAGCGGTTCCACAGCTCCGCAGACAGAACCTAAGGTTCTGGTTTCACAAGATGAATTTGGAAGTAAAACAGAAAATTTCTGATTGACAACAGTCATAAAGTTATCTGATTTGGTTTATCCTATTTTACTCTTCTCAGTTAGATGATTATTCATGTTGGCTGTTTTTGATTAATTGAGCTTTAATTCTTTTTTTCATCAGTAGGTATTTGTGAAATACCATTCGTATTAAATTTTGCTTTGCTTTTTTTTGTACCAAGAATCAAACTTAGGACCCTACACTTGCCAGGTAGGCACTGTGCCACTGAGCCAAACTTTGCTTATGTTGTATAGAGGGACCACTGAACTTAGCAAGGAATTAGTTGATACAGGGAATTTATGAAGTGGGAGACAGAATGAAAGTTCAGAGTGGTGACTGCAAGGACACCAAAGGAGTGGACCACGCAACCATTTTTCCTTTTCCATTTTTCCATCCATCATCTCTTTCCTTGCCTCTGGGTTTACTTTGCCTGTTGCTCCTTTTTGGAATGTCCTCCCTGGTCCTTTCCTTCTCTTCTTCCCATCTTCCTCTCTCAGGCTGGATTCTGATCTTGCTGTCACCACCTGCACATTCTGTGCCTGTCACTTCCCCTAATCCCTACAGTTTCCACACTGAACTTATAGGATAAGTTCACGGCTTAAAGTATAGCCCATGGTCACACACTCGCCTCCCCAGCTGGACCAGGGCTTGCTGAAGACTGGCCAGTGCTGGTGCTCGTGTTAACTGCAGTCTTTACAGCATACATGCTCAGAATCAGTTTGCTGATTGAAAAGTGCACCAGTGCCAAACAATTTATTCTGGAAAATGCATCAGAATAGAGATGGGTGGACCCAGCAATGCCTGTCCCACTGGGGGAGTTTGCAGAGACAGGAACACCAGGCAGGAGCCCTGGGGGTTAATAAGCAGTGATGGGGCTTTGTTTGCTCACGTCTCCTCTGATTGTGACCTCTCTGAGAGGCATCCTGCACCATGAGGTGGGACTCCAGGCAGGCAAGGCTCTGGATCACTCTGATGGCCCCACAATGGGCTCCTCTGGGCATGGACAGGCACTGACTTAGTCCTGATATTCAGTATCCACCTGCAGACTAATTACAACACAGTCTCTGGGGAGTCGGGGCCCAGGCAGCTTGTATTTGAAAACCCATCCAGATGACAGACCAGTGGCAGCCCAGGCAGAGAGGCAATGGACTGTGGCAGTCTTTGCCCCTCAATGGAGCTTGGATTTAATGGAGCCATTTGCAAAACTGCCAGCTGTTCCTCGCTGGCTGTGCCAGCAGAGAGAACAATCCTACAGTTTTTTGTTTCTATAAAACACAGCCAGTAGTCCCTATAGGAAGTAAAGGAGGGTTCTTAAAGCCATATGCTTCAGAAGAAAAATTGGGGCCTGAGGTTTGTTGCCCAGAGGAGAAACTCAGAGAGAGGGAAGGGGGGAAGGAGGAATGCTGTAAAGGCTTCTGCAAAAGAAAAGGGTGGGATCTTCAATTTAGACATCTTTACATTTATTGTTGAAGAAAAAGAGTATGGAAGAAAAGAGCCAGCAAGCTGGGGTGGGACAGGAAGGGGTGAAAGGGTGGGCAAAAGGAGACTGTGGGTGTTGGAGCTTTCCTGGACTCTCAGTACAGAGAGTTCTGTTGGTCCTGAGAGGATTGATGGTCTAGTTTCAACCTACACCCTCAGGCAAGGTGCTGCCCCTTCTTGGTAGCAGCTGATGGAGGCCCAGACTGTGGCCACAGGACGTGCCCTGGCAGGGTGTGCCTGGGAACTGAATGTGGCAGGGTGGTTGGCCAAGGGGTGCTCTAAGAGGGAACATGGACCAGCCAAGGCATCTCTTCCTGCCGCTGCAGCAAGGCTCTCTCTGCAGCCCCCATATGCCCATCTGCCACTCAATATGGGCATTAAGTGGGGGAAATTAGGCATTATTTAGCAAATAGTGGTGAAACACAGAATAATGTAGTTCTTATTTTTTTCCAAATATCTATTCCACTGTGATGTTCAATTCTTCAGGAAGCAAGATCCAATCCTCTTTAGGCTCACAGTATACAGAGTCCTGAGGCTCACACCAGCTGTGGTGGCTGCCTCTGCCCTCTCCCTCATTGTGTAGGTAACAGTGCTATTAACTGCCTAAATCAGCCCTTCCCTGGCCCTTCAGTCCACACAGTCCTTACGGTGCTCCTTCATAGCTGAGACCATTTCATCCTTGGACTGCCAGACTGTGTAGCGGTTGTGGTTCCACTAGGAGCAGACACCTACACCTTTGCCTTCTTGCAGCTGACTGAGAGGAGCTGGAACAAACTTCTTTCCCTCCTTAGTCTGCAAATGCCTCACCTTTAGGTCATTCCTATGGGACTCCCCTGGGGGAAATTGAATGACTACTAACCACTGATGCCTACCACTAGATTCTCCTATTTAATTGGTCTGGGTATAGTGGAGACAGGAACTTTCAAACATTCCAGGTGATTCTAGTGTGCAGCCAAGGTTGAGGGCTACTGCCAGCCTGACTCCTGCCAAGCTGGTAGATGCTGTGCAGGCAGGTGGGTGGGTGGGTAGGTAGCTGACTGGCTGGCTGAGCGCACATGGGACAGACGGGTGAGTGGGAAAAAGCATGGGTGGGTGGGTGGACAGGTGGGTGAGCAAACGGGTGGAGAGCAGATGGGCCAGACTCCTTGTCTCTGAAATGCTCTTGTCAACCAGCCTGTCATGCTGTGCTTATAGTTTCTTTTCAAAATCCGGAATCAGTGAAGTAACGTGAAAGAAGAGCAACCCATAAATTCAATTTTTAAAAAGGCCACAACCTCAGAGCTGCTTTTACTTTAGCTACTCATTTGGTCACAATTTAAGATTTTACAAGTGGCCAGCACATCAGCCTTTCTGTCTTAGAACATGCAGATCCCATGACTGAGGACTAGAAAGAAAGTACTTTCTTAAGAAAGCTGTCAACCTCAAAAGTGACCTTTCAAGCACAATGGTTGATAAGAGAAGAAATAACTGCTGCAAGGAAAAGAATACAATTTCTTTCTTTCATTCTTTTCCAGCTACTTTTATGCCCAGAGAGAATATCTTTGAGGTGCCTTTTATTCCTCCAGTGTATAGACCCTCTTCTGCGAACTGTGAGAAGTCACTCCTGCAGGACAGAGTGTTTCAGAGCAGGTGGGGAGGGCAAGACTTCAGGCGGCTGTTGTCCGCTGTTGACTTGGTTTCACTCCAGCTGCTCCTCATCAGCAAGGAGAGCCTGCAGCTTTGCACCTCTCTTCCTAATGAGACAAGAAAACCCTTGAGTGCTGTCCGTCCTCTGCCAGGTGCAAGGGGACTGGGCTCTTTGTGAGGTGGTGATGGGAGGCCAGTGGCTCTGTTTGCTCTGAAAGTCAGATTTTAAATCCTGCATGGCCAGGCCCTCAGGACAAAGGGTGGGAGTGTTCAGCAAGGACATTTGGGCAGTGGTCTGTGCACCCACAACCTGGAGCAGCAGTGGCCTCAAGCCCTGCCCTAACCTGGGAGGTGCCAAGTTCACTGAACTCCACTTGTAGACTTTCTCATGAGCTATGTGACTATCTGTATGTGCTGGCTTCCTGTTTCTGTACCAAATGCCTGAGACAAATCAATTTATAAAGAGAAAAGTTTTATGTTGGCTCACCGTTTTGGAGGGTTTTGTTCATAATCAATTGGCCTACTTGCTTTTACCCTTTGGGAGGGAAAAGGAAGGACAGTGCACTAAGGGAGAGAAAGAGGAAGAGATCAGGATCCCTTGGTCATCTTCATGGCATAACCTCAGTGACTGATGTGGCCTAAGTTCTCCCACTGGACCCCTGTTAATATTCTCACTAATAGTGCCAAGTTAGGGACTCAGCTTTTAACACATGGCTTTGAGACTCCAACAACAGCCCTCTAGAGGGAGTCATGCCTGAGTTGATGTTTGGAATGTGGTTGATATCCCACCTGTCCAAGAGGTACCATCAGTGGGTGAGGCCCCTTCAGTGCTGCATACTGGAACCGTAAAGGATCTAAGGAATCCACACCCAGTGTGGGAATTGAGGATGTGGACTTTCCTTGGTAGAGTCCTGCTCCTCATAGCTGTGACATTTCAGTCTTAGGGATTTAGCTCCTGGAAGCCAATACCAAAGAAAGACCTTATCTATTGGGCAAAGGAAATTCTTTACTACACAACATCCAAGGAAGATGTCTAGTAAGTTGTTGGATTACGAATATGGAATTTAATAGATATGGTCAAGATAAAGCTAAAGTGTCTGGGAGTCTTAGATATAGGGAGGTATTGAAAGCCAGGGTTAGGTAGATTAGGTCTGAAGGCCTAGCATAAAACCTGCTCCACCAGTTACAGCAGACATCCGGAGATCCTGTATCAGCAAAAGGCACGGAGTGGTATTGGCCAGTGAAAGGAAAGGAAGTTGGACATGTTCTAAGAATCATTAATGTCTATATCATAATGCTACATATGTGAGAATAGTTAAATAATTGGAACTACAAAAACAAGCGTTTATAAGGAAGAATGATTATTAGTATTAATGGATTGCTTAAGACACATTTAGACATGTTCACACTGTGCACAAATCTTTAAGATCAAAATCTATGTTCTTTTAAAAGAACAAATCTATGTTCTTTAAAATCACCATTTTAAAGAAGAAGGGGGTGGTGAATGAAAGCAAGAGACAGGAAAAGGAATAAAATGGGACTGTCTTGCTTCAAGGTTGTATATGGCGAGATTTTTGGACTTAGGTGTAAACATAAGAAGTATATAATTCTT